>NJDD01006762.1:230031-246524 GCA_002245505.1 Calephelis nemesis | reverse complement strand
AACTGAGGTTTAATTCCATATATACTTCTCTGAACAAAATATTTATAGTTTATCAAAAAAATTAAGAAATACAAAATATCCCTAGACAGTGTTGATGTGTGTATTTGATTCAATCCGGTGACACAAATAACTTATTTATCACAAGCTCCGCACTCCCAAGGTAATAAGTGGATATGAAATATCGGCTGGCATTCATTTGAACTGTTGTGTGATTGGGAAAATGGAGGCAACGGAAAAACAAATTACGTTGCGATATCTACAAAATATTATTCCCCGGTGGAATCGTGTAACTGAGATAGATACTTGAAATACAGGCCTATAAAACATTTGTTCTTCGACCAGTGTGTGTTACCACTTACCAGTGGAATGGAACTGAGACTTGGCCCTTAAATGTGGGCCTATCAAATATGCTCA
Organism: Calephelis nemesis; assembly: GCA_002245505.1. Taxonomy (NCBI): domain Eukaryota; kingdom Metazoa; phylum Arthropoda; class Insecta; order Lepidoptera; family Riodinidae; genus Calephelis; species Calephelis nemesis. The sequence continues at coordinate 246,110 of NJDD01006762.1, read as the reverse complement.
AAATCGCTCAGTGTGCTATGGAGAGAGTTATGCTCGGTGTTTCTCTGCGAGATATGATCCGTAATTCGGTGATCCGTAAGAGAACGAGAGTAACCGACATAGCTCAGAGAGTTAGCAAGTTGAAGTGGCAATTGGCAGGTCACATTGCTCGCAGAACCGATAACCGCTGGGGAAGAAAGGTTCTCGAGTGGCGGCCCCGCACCGGAGGACGTAGTGTTGGACGACCTCTCACCCGGTGGAATGATGATCTGGTGAAAGTCGCGGGGAGTCGCTGGATACAAGCGGCTGGTGACCGTGACTTGTGGCGCTCTTTGGGGGAGGCCTATGTCCAACAGTGGACGTCCTAGGGCGAATTTCCTGGTGGTAAAAATATAGATAGAGACAAAAAAAATAGAGAAGTGTGTAGCAAACCCAGTCAGATTGCTGGTTCCAAATTCCGATTAACCTACAAATCGGAATACGACAACATCTTATTTATAAAAACATAATTTTGATAATAAGGCAAATTGTTTTTGCTAGATTTTCTTAGTGCATACCTTTCTATATTTTGTGGAGTAACCTATTAATCTGAAGTACTTCTTAGAAAAACTGTATAAACCTGTTTACCGATTGTGCAATTTAAAATAATCATTACTTATATTTTTTATTTTATTCTTTTACGAAAGGCTCTTTGGCCGTAGGATAAAAGGGATCTTTGGCCGTAGTGTCTCTTCTTTCATTAAAAATTCTTTTTTTTTAAATCTTATGTGTTTCATTCATTTTGAAATAGTTTTAAGTCGTCATAGTAAATTAGGTTAGGGTCTACCATAAGTTATGACATTCTGATACACTTTACATACTAATTTGTTCATAAATAATTCACGTGTGCATTTCAAACTGAACAAAATTGTACAAAATGTTGCCAAATTTTGCTAATTACTAAAACTGCGTTATTTTTTTCTTGATCCTGACAAAACTTCTTTCGTAGTTGTAATTGATTTTCTAAACATCAGATTGATTCTAATTCTTTCCCATATAGTAATAGCGACATTAATTGTATTATTTAATCACAGAAATAAATAAACTCATTAATTTTTTTTAACGAATCGTTGCAAATTATTAGATTTCGCGGTTTTTAGTTAACTAACATTTGTTTAACGTAACTGACTAAAGTAATGTCTAGTAATCAATAATAGCTGACGCGGCTTGTTATAATTTTTTTTAATGTGATTTTGGTTTAAAATTTGGGGTGAGTCACTCTTATTACTTATAGATATGAAAAAGAGATAGAAGCTGATTCTCAGACCTACTGAAAAAAATTTGTTGAAAATCGGTAAAGCCGTTTCGGAGGAGTACGGTAACAATTATTAGTATTTTGACGCGAGATTTTTTTTAATATAATATATGAGATGTATAGACCCTAAGATAATAAATAAGATGGTTTGAGTCAATTCAGTGTCACAGAAAGCTTCTTTGTCACAAATCTTAACGCTAGACAAGGCGGCTAGTAATTTTTTTAAGTAGGAAATACGAACGGAATATAAACGGAAAATACCCTCCAGGATCAAGAAAAACATTTTTAACCGACTCCAAAAAAGGAGGAGGCTCACATTTCATTATTCGTATGCATTATTAAGTGTAACTCAAAAACTGCTAGTCGAATGTTGAAAAAATTTATGAGGGACCATTTCAGAAACCAATAAAGATTTATCAAATCGTGACTTTTTACCAATGAAATAACCAAATATTTCGGTTTTTGCAATTCTACTGCGCTTAAATATTTAGTTTTAGTTTAGTGTATAAGAAGCGGTGACCCCTAAATTTTTTTTTGTACAGAAATTGTAAAACGAACACCGATTCATTCCATCTATAAGTTTTTATTGCTTTAGAATCTATGCCCCGTGTTGGTCCGGGAACTCTTTGCAGAATAGACCATCTGCCTTCCTGCCAGGCAGCTCGTAAAAGGCGAGCATAGACTTACCGTCACTAACACTGTGACATCCTATTGGGTGGTAGAGTTTCGCAGCGACTCACCCGGATTGGTACCACCGCCTTACTTATTCCTGCCGCCATAACGTCATGACGTGTTGCGGTTCGGAGGGTAAGGTAGCCGGTAAACATACTTTTGCTCGAGGTCTAACATCCCGAACTCTGGTTGGCAACGCACCATTACTACCTTTAGTGTCTCTAGGCGGCGGGAATTTCTTACCATCAGGAAATCCGTCTGCTTGTTTGCCTTCCAATGTTATAAAATGAAAAGCTCACCTTTTAGTTTGTAGTTTACGACTGTGGAACCCTAACAAAAAAAAATATAGAAAGCATTGCATAAAATCAGAAATGGTATTCGAAGAAATTTCAGGGTCTCATACATAAAACAGCCTCACAAACAAGGCGAAGTTCTAATGCAAGATCCTGTAAAACTCGCCGTAGTTCGCAAAGTTTATGGCGTACATTTTATTGTATGTGGAAGTTCAGACATGTTGGGCTCCCTTTGTGAGCTTAGTATGTAATACGATTACCAGCGCTTTAGCATTTCACGCATATTGTGGCCTTTGTCGCAAAATAATTTGGAACTTGTATTAAATTTGCGGACAATGCAGAGGTAGGTTTGGTGGACAGGAATGGATCATTTGATTGTTTGGCTATTACAAAATTTTTTTTTTTGTGGGATGGTGAGATAATATGTCTTTATTAATTTCTTTCTTCTTCTATTATACTTTCCTTTATTAATATTATTTTTTTATTAATTTTTATAAATGTTTCTTTCCTTAAATAATATTGTGCTATTTATATGAAACGGGTTATTGAAGTGAAAACTTCTTTAGCGGCTTTGCGCTTTTTTTGGAATGGGTACTAAGTTCTAAACTCGACTCTGACCTGATCGAAAATTCGTAAGACGACGCAGGGTGCTTGCGCGAATGTCCGAGCTGTCTTGTTAATGTACGATAGTACCTAAATACGAAATGATAGTACTTTCATACTGATAATTAAAACAATTTGTGCAAAAATATTCCCTAATCATCCCAAAATATCAAAAATGCACAACGTTTAATATTCAAGTTTTCGCTTCTGCCGGCACTCCCGGAGTACAACCCGTCGTTTTTTTTATTATGCAATTCCAGTATCGACTTATTGAACTTGATATTTCTGGTTTCCAAGTAAACAACTTGGAGTACTCACATGAAAATTGGGTTGCACTCGAAAATACGACGAGGCTTTTGCGTTGGAGTAATCTGAAATGTTATTATGGCCGCTGCAGATGTTGCAGACGAAGAACTCCAAATGTGATTTCGTCCTAATGCTTTGAACCTTAAACCTTACTTTAAAATGACAAAATAATAAAACAAGTTAACTATTCCTTTTTAGCTTTATTTTATATGAAATAATAAAAAAAATATAATCACGCTCGTGTCCATAGGTAGATCCACCAATGCACCCATGACTGTCAGAAGACACTGATCTCCACAATGTGACAAACGGCAAACCAAGCAAGCACTCGGGCATATACTTAAAAAAAAACTTGTTGCCCTACCTTGCCATCGTTTTCGGAACCTCATTAAGTAAAATATCGTCATAGCCGCGGAATATTAAAATTTATTTTACGATTTCGTGTTAATTGGTTAATCATTTTGAAAGTTATCACTACAAAGTATAAAACAAAGTCGCTTTCTATGGCCCTATGTCCCTTTGTATACATACGAGGTTATATTAGACAAAGTATAGAAGAGGAAGGTTAATGTGTATATTTTATACCCGTGCGAAATGGGGGCATATATATATATCAATGCCTCTTTTAGTTGTAATTTTGTAACTCAAGAACGGGCTCACCCATCCAAACTAAATGTTGAGGCTTTATTCGGACTATTAAGTATACGGTTTATGTGAAGTTTGCATAAAATCTTTTGAGCATTTCTTCATTTATCACATTTTTGTAACAAATGAATTCAATAAATGGCATTTTTTCAGTCAAGTTGAAACTTTTTTCAGGTGGGGATTATGCAGTCAAATTGAAACTTTTTTCATATGGGGATTGTGCTATCATATTTAAACTTTTTTCAGTTATTTTTTGTTCTTTGTTTTGTCGTGTTATGTCATTCATACGGTCATTTAGAGGAATCGTGTCACAGACTAGTAAGAGAACTTATACGTTAATCATGTTTTTCGCATGGCCAACTTCGCCTAGAGTTTTGGCGCCATCGAGAGAAAAGATGGTAGAAGTTTTTTTATAATTATTGAATTTCGGGTTGATATTGAGTGGAATTAGTCAATTTTGGTAGCATTTTGTACAATTTTGTTCAGTGAAAGTGCACAAATGAAATAATTGTGAAGAAATTAGCGTATCGTGTATTTCCTCGTTACCGCCAAATCTCATTACATGAGCTTGTGTAATGAGGCCATTACCCAAGAGCCTGACATGACTTACTGACGACTTATGACTGACGACTACCTAATTTTAATTGATATAAAATTTAATGCAAATTTCTACTTGACTAATGGCAAAATACTAACGTGAAGGCTAAAACTTAAACAAAGAAAGAAACTTCGCCTATTTTACGTTGCCTGTTCCAGAGTCAGTATCTCCAGCCGTTTGTTTAATCATGCTCAAAATTGAAAAAGAAAAACATTGTGTATCCAAATGGTTTGGAATAAGTTTTAAAATAGGTTGCAATTAATAAAATATTCTTTGGTTTGAATAAATTAATTTGATGTCGCTTCCTCTGTCCCTCATGATTTTGATGCGGTTACTTTTAATAGATAAAGTGATAGAATAGGAAGGTTTATATGTATACTAGCTGTCCCGGCGAACTTCGTTCCACCCGTTCAATTTGTATGGGAAAAATTAAGTATTGTTTTCTCATTGTCCCTGCAATTTTCCCGGTTTTTCTTTTTTGTTGTTGTATTCAACAAAAAAATTATTAGCCAAATCGGTTCAGTTGTTCGGAAGTTTTGCGCTTACCAACACATTTAGCAATTCATTTTTATATTATAGACTGGCGGCTCGCCCCGGCTTCGTAAAACGAAACGCTAAATGTGTTGGTAAGCGCATAACTTCCGAGCTACTGCACCGATTTGGATAATTCTTATTTTGATGCGTTAGTTATTGTCAGATGAAGGTTTTTATAAAGAGAAAACGCGGGAAAATTGCAGGAAAAATGGGAAAAACAACACTTTATTTTTCCCATACAAACTGAACGGGTGGAACGAAGTTCGCCGGGACAGCTAGTATACATATAAACCTTCCTCTTCTATCACTTTATCTATTAAAAGTAACCGCATCAAAATCATGAGGGACAGAGGAAGCGACTTTGTTTTATATCATGTTGTGATTTGATATCATAAATAAAATACACGATACACAGATGCTTTGGACTTAAATCCATGATTCACACATTTTGCTTTGTTCGTGGTAACATTTATTTGTATTTATCCATTCATTCATTTAGTTATTGGCCTCCAAAAATTAAGAAAATATTTACAAACTCACGGCTGTACGTGACGAAACATTAAATGACCATAAAATAGAAAAACTGTTTTAATCTTGGATGCTTTTTGTATTATTTTTGTTCATTGTCTGTACAAAATATAATTCCTTTCATATTTTTTTGATACTTCCGACGAAACCTATTTGTAATGTACTTAAAAACCATCAACAATGAATCCTCATTGAAATTGGCCCATTCGTTTAGAAATTATCATGCTACACTCACCACACTCGCACACATACGACTAGCAGCACACGCAAGCGTGCACACACACGCACACAGGGAGACAGAGAGACACGTCTCTTATTTTCCATTAGGGTTAAAAAGTTATTGCAAATTTTAATTAGCTCTTAGGTCGAAGCTTTTAAAACATTATGGTATAATGTATTAAATTAGAAGATGCAATAAAACTGTAGGAAAGTTAATTCGGAACTATCTTTATATATATAACTAGCTGCGCCCCGCGGTTTCACCCGCGTAAGTCCCAATCCCGCGGGAACTCCGGGATAAAAAGTAGCCTATATGTTATTCTGGGTCTTCAGCTACCTATCGGCTTTGTAGATTTTTCGTGAAAGAGTAACAAACATCCATACATACAAACGTCCGCATTTATAATATTAATAGGATTCTTCTGTGAGTGTGTATGTCACTGAACTCCTTCTAGACAACTGGACCGATGTCGATGAAACTTTTTGTATGTGTTCTAGGGAATTCGAGAATGGTTTAGATTCACAATTTGGTCCACTGGAAAATGTTTTTTTAATTAACTTTTTAATAATAAGTCACAAAGTTTCACATCGGATCCGACAGACTGCGCTGCTGTCGAAGCATTAATGTCAAGCGATACGAAGTTTGCTGGGTCAGCTAGTATATATATATAGGAGTAACCACGAAAACTAGGCATTAAGCAACAGAACTTATTTTTAGCATTTTAACTGTTGTCTATCTGTAATTTTCCGATTTACACCGAATCTACTGAATCTATCATTATGTTATTAATATAAAAAATACCTATAAAATATACCATTTAAAATATACCTACTTTAACACTTAACACACTTCCGTCAGTAATTCAAACACTGAACATTAAAATGTTGATTTTATTATCTACAATTAAAGTATTGATTGAAACTGATTAGTAGAGAGAGTGAGTCCTAAGTTATTTAAAAAGTAAATCAGTGGAATTCCGTTAAGTGCATTCGATACATAAATAAATATCCCTTGACAAGTTATACAAATTGAATCTAACCCCAAACTAAGCAAATTAAATGTTTGTGTTATGGATGGTTGGTCGATTGGCTAGTAGCAACCGCGAGGCTCGGGTTCGATTCCTGACGGTGGCAGGCATTTGTGTGATGAACATTTAGGTGTCTGCATTTCCGGTCAGTCTACTTAAAGTGGGAACAAATTCTATTTGCAAGATTTCATCCGGACAAACGTAAATACGAATATATTTCAAGTTAAGTAGAAGCTTGTAAAATGAAAAAAGGAAATTATTAAAAAATAAAACATAATTTCGAATAAACTCAAATACATGTCAGAGTAAAGCCTCTTCGCAGACGTTAGCTCAAGGCGCAGAATGCTCAAGCTATGTATTAATTTATAATTGACTTGGCACGAAATCAAAGTGAATTACTTTTGCTCTATTTGCTCTTCCATTAACATACTCTAATTTGCATAACATTTACATTTAACGAGTTTTTTAGAACTTATAAAATATGGATGCTTAAGGTAAAATGTTACTTTATTTTTTTTATGATATTGGAAGGCAAACAAGCAGACGGATTTCCTGGTGGTAAGAAATTCACGCCGCCTAGAGACACCAAAGGTGGTAATGGTGCGTTGCCAACCTGAGGCCCGGCTGTTAGGTCTCGAGCAATAGTAAGTTTACCGGCTACCTTACCCTCCAAACCGGAACACGTCATGACGTTATGGCGGCAGGAATAAGTAAGGCGGTGGTACCAATCCGGGCGAGTCGCTGCTAAACTCTACCACCTAGTAAAATTTGAAGGGCTTTTTATAATTTATTTCATAGAAGGACCTTATTACATTAGGAATGTTATGAGAAGTTTAAACATTGCTTGGTATTGTGAAAGTGAAAACCCAAGATATTATGGATAGATTTAATAGCCAGAGACATAACTGCATGTAAAGTTCCCGAAGAGTCACGCAAGATCGACGACAAGATCTAAGATAAGGAAAGCAGAATTAGCAGACTTGTAGTCAGATGAAAATCATAATGATTAAGAGAGAGAGTGGAATGGAGAAAGCGGGAGGGGGAAAGAAACTCTGATGAAGATGTCAAATTTAAAACACCCTAAAAGGGTACATATGTTTTTTTCAATTATTTATTGTCAATAATCTGTAACATCTGTTTGTAACATATGAGGCAGTAAATTTGATTTGATTTATGCCCGGTTCATATAGTCAACGAAACGTAATCCAAAAGTTTGACTATTCGTAGTTCGCCCAAAAGTAACGAAGCGTTACGCATAATAAACGAGCAACCATAGTTAGCCATTTTACATTTTGTACAAACAACTACCATCAGTAATCAAAACAACTCATATAAATAGAAACCGGGCATTAAAGTGCTTGCCAGTAGTTCGTCCGGTTTGGACCAGATTACCTATTTCTGTCGTCATTATCGAAATTATTATGCTTAATGCTGTATAAAAGCTTGTGTTATGGGTAATGAATTTCGTACATGTAGATTCGGAAACACAAACTTCTATGTTAATCTCAATCGATGCCACAACATTACATATTTTATTTATTTAATAATTTATTGCATACAAAAAGCAAACATATAAAAAAAGAAGAAGCAGTAAAAATGCTTATCTTATATATCTAGCTTATCTCTAATTACAAATGAAAGGCATCGTGTACAAATAACGTATGTAGATATACTTAGAACAAATAAAATATAAATATAGTAATTAAGTGTGCAAAAATTAACGTTAAATATCTTTGTAGTGTATATAGGGAATTTGGTAGGGAGCTGTACATACGCATAGGGTTGACACTAGGGTTGGTCTGCTTCCTACCCCCGCCCATTGTATTGACCTTGGCCTCCTTGGTTTTATTTTAATATTTTATTTGAAATTTATTTCATTTTTATTTATTTTCTTACTAATACCACCTGTAACTCAAAATCTATTCATATGATAGGTCTGCTTATGGTCTTTATTTAATCGTTAAAGTTTTGGTGTACTGTAAAAATTAAATTCACACCAGAAAATTGTATAGAAGAGAAGATATGGGGTTTGAAGTACCGTGGTAAGGAATAAAAGTATTTTATGGACAACTTTTTATGGAATTTAAAGAAAAAAACTAACAGGTTTAGAGTTCTTCTGTTTTATTCAAAACATCCCCAATCTATACCCTTTTTAACGATATGCTACAAGTGTTGTTATCATTTTTATTTCGGAAGTTATTAAATAATTTCTACAATTAGGGCACTTCAAACAAAAATGTCAACTAATGAAAATTAAATGCGTCTCTTCGTAAAAGAATAGCAAATGAAATGAAAATTTGTTAAATAACTAATTTAATTACATTTTTTTTTCAAATCGGTGACCATCAACTTGTAAATATGCTACGCACCTCTTCCTCATCTCCACGGTCACCGTGCCAAGCAATAGTTCCTTGCGCATCGTATTGAAAGCGGTGTGGAACTTGTTCATTAAAAACATCCCTAGTTGGTACTTCCCCACACATAGAAGTCAAATGGGGTAAGATCAGGTGAACTTGGAGGCCAGGGAATTGGACCGCCCCGACCAATCCAAGCATAAGAAAAGAAGGTGTTTAAAAGCTCCCTCACTGCTAGATTACAATGGGCAGGACAGCCGTCGTGCTGATAGATTATGGGTCGATTTTCTTTAAACACATCTTCCATTAACACGGGCAATTCGTTTTCGAGAAAATGTATGTAGTTTTGCCTGTTTAATTTATCTGGGAAGAAGTGCGGCCCTATCAAGATGATGACGCCTACCCATACGGTCACGAAGAACTTTTTTGGAATGCTCTGTGCCTCTCCACTTTTGGGTTTTCATCTTTAGGTGCCCAGTAATGGAGATTGTGGTAGTTAACAATTTCTTCCCTGCCAAATTTTGACTCATTTGTTGACAATTGGTTCTCGGAAATTTAAATTTCCGTTTTTTTGTACACGCCGATGAGTAGATCCAAACGTTTGGTGGTTGGGTACTCGCCGGTTAGGTTAGGGTAACGCTCTTGATAAATCCTCCGTCATCCGTGCCTCGCGCCCATTGTAATTAGCCATTCCATACACTAATAGCAAGTCGGCGTACTCTTCGTTGGTAAATCCAGGCAGATGGGAAAATCGGCAGAAAAGAAAAAGTTGGCAGAGGCCTGCCAACGTCGAATCGAAAGTAAAAGAGACAGAAATACATGTAGTTTTTGTGTAATAATAAGACAGCAAGTTTTTATTGCCAACTGTTGGCCAAACTGGTTTAAATTCTGGGAGTTACATTTGTCTAACAAAGGTAGAGTCGTAGTGGTAACAGTCCCCTAATTGCAGAAATAAATTAATAACTTCGGAACTAAAAGTGACGATGACACTTTTAGCATATCGTTAGAATGTGTACAAACTGGGAATGTTTTAAAAAATCAGAAGAACTCCAACCCTGTCTGTTTTTTATAGACTCCATAGAAAGTTCTCCTTAAAATATTTTTTATACCTTACTATGATACTTTGGGCTCCATACAATTTTCTGGTGTAAATTCAATTTTTATAGTACATTAAGATTCTAACAATTAAAACAAGACCATTAGCAGAACTATCCTATGAATAGATTTTGAGTTATAGGTAGTATTAGTATAAAAAATATATAAAAATAAAACCTTGAGGCCAAGGTCAATATAATGGGCGGGGGTAGGAAGCAGACCAACCCTAGTATCTACCCTAGGCGTATGTACAGTTCCCCACCAAACTCTCTGTATATGAGTTAGTTATTGTGTCAATGAAATTGAAATTATAAAAGAAATGAAAATAAGTTGCTATACACAGATAAAAATATCTTTTTTTGCCCTGTTGTGTGAGTCTTAGAAATATTATTCGGTCCTTTGAGAGGTTGCTTCCTAACATAACAAAATAAAACTACAACAATGAAAACTGAAACCGACATTCTAGAAAAAACTCCTCTTAATGATTGTTTCAATGTATGTTTTTTGATTTTGACATTTCTTTTTTTGAAAACTTGTCTCTTTTTTGGTTTCTTGTTTTATTGCTCGTCTTTATGTGGAGCATACGCGGCCCGGTGTTAGATTTGACTTCACTAGTCCTAGGTACGATTTCCAAGTCAAGCAACAAAAATAAAATGTATTTTTTTCAATTTTTTAATAAAAAATGTCTTTCTCCGTACCCGCCAAATATAACTAAATAAGCTAGTTTAAGGAGGTCACCGCTTTTCTCAAGTCCCTGACATCACTTTCTTTGACTACTTATGATTAATTTAGAATAATTTAGGCTTTGATCGCCTTTGCGGTCTAGCGGTCCGCCATTGAACTTCTTGAGGTTCCGGGTTCGACCCCCGGGTCGGGCAACAAAAAACTGAGAAGGTGTATATTTTCAATTTTCTGATAGCGTTGCCCGGTATTGGATATGTGCCAATTGGCCATAGGCTTGCCACCTATCACATTGTGTCTTCGGCTAGTCGTGAGTGCCAGGGTTGTGCTTCTGCCAACCACTTTGGGATATGGGCGTGAAGATACTTACTTAAATTCAAGCTTGATTTTGTGAATCTGGGTAACTGGATTTTTTGCCAAACTTGGCGAATGCGCTGCCGTGTCCCTTATGTATATAAGCACGTTCAGAAATATTGTTAAAAATATTTCTCATAAATCGGCTTCCTCATTAGTGATTCATTGTATGTTTAGATAATATCGTTACCTATTTGACGTAGTACAACTGCGCCGCTTCCCGACAGGAGGAAGGTTCTGTTATTTGTGTTCCAATTTATTACCCTGTAATTTTATTCATAGCGCGATTCAGTGAAAGAAATTTGAAGAAAATAACATTTTTCTCAATAGGCCTGTTTGACAAATTAATATTAATTCAGTATTCAACCAAACGCATATTTTATGGGAAAGTTAATAAACACGAAAATCCTATTAATATTATTAATACGAAAGTTTCTATGCTTATTACTCTGCTTGTTACTCCTTCATGCAAAAACTGCGGGACCGATTTTTATAAAATTTAGCATACACATAGAGGGTAACTTGGATTAACACATAGGATAGTTTTTATCCCGAAAAAAATGTTCCTGTGGGACCATTAACCACGTGATCAATGCAGCGGGCAACAGCTAGATACTTTTTTGGGTTTATCACGTTTCAAAATAAATAAAAATAGTAATTTTGTATGACATATTTTTACAGAGACAGAAATATATTATTTTTCAAAAGAGTCTAAAACTAAAATGCTGATTTTTATTAAACAAAAATTTGATTCAAGAAAGATTCTTTTCTTAGAAGAGCTTTTTAGGAAACAGGCTAGTTGGTCTCCTAGTAGTGAGTGATCACTGCTATAGCTATCTACTATACTAGAATGATTATAAATACGTCACGAAAAACCGACATGATGAAGTTATCTATAGATAACATTTTAGTTTTTATTAAGTATTAAATAAACTTTATTTAACTAAATAATGCTTTGTACTAAAACTTTTAATGTATTAAATACCTTTTTTCTATGGTTAGTGTCATTTTGTCAACAAATGTAAAATAAGGCAAAAGATAAAATTTTTAAAAAGATTTTTATCTTATTACGCCGAAGAAGTATAACTTCTAACGCGTGTACATAAGTACACACACATTTTTTTTTATTTGGATTTAAGTACTTATGGATTTCCGGAAAGTAACGCCTTATTTCATCAATTTTAATATTTTTCAAACAAATCAAAACGACCAAGATCAAATGCTAGTATGAGCCATGATGCTGAGGGAGATTCTGAGCGATTCAAGCACGTCAGACCCCAAAAGACCAACCTTCTGGGTCGTGATCAACCGGTGTCAATGATAGAAACATCTCTAATTTGTTCGTTATTAGCTGAGTAATCGTAACAAGAACGCAAACATACAAAAAACAAAAAAGCTCCTTTATGGAGCTGCGGACTAGTTATCGCAAAACTCTCCACTCAGTCAGAATATCGGCGTAGTCCAAACTGCGCACATAGAGTTAATCTTTACTTAAATCTTTGGGGAACTCAATTAATAACGTTACGTCTATTGGACCAGCAAAGTGGAATAATAAAGGAAGGTTTCAAAACATGTCAATCCGAATTCAATTTCGTTGAATCAACAAAAGGTTACTCTAGTATTCCCTTGAAAATTTAATATTTACTCAGTAGTTATTGCGGGGTCGGACTTCGGAAGAAGTGTTCACATTTCGTAGCAAGGGACTTGTAGGATAGTGTAGCGAGTAGTTTGTAGGATTGATTAGAATCTGCTGACTAGCATGTATACATAAATAAATAGATGTTAAACATTTTGTTACAGTAAACTAGATATTTATTTAAATATAAAGACATCCTGCTATGTGTACTATAGGATAGTTTACATAGATGGTATAGCTTTGACTAGAACTTACATAAATAAATAGCGTTTCAAAGATTTTGTACATGTAACTAGATATTTTTATATAATAATTAATAAGCGAGAACTCAGTGAACAAGCACACGGTATTACCTGATATTGAGAGACAACCATAGTCTATAAACGCAAAAGATGTCATGACCTGGGGTCATACATTGTTACCAGGTTGACTTCCGGCTACCCCAGTCTCCGGACCAGAACATGAGAGTCATAATGGCGGCAGGAATAGGTAAGGTGATGGAATTCTATCACCAGTGCTCTTGTGGGTAAGAACCTATTTAACTGCATTCACATTTTAGGAGCTGCATGGCAGAAAAGCCGATAATATTCTACTTAGCGTATCTGGACCAAATTGGGGCAAAAGTCAAATTTTCAAGTTCTTCAATGGTATACCGCTTAGATCGGCATGGATAGCACATGCCATTCTACGGCCTTCTATTTAAATAGGTACATAAAATTATAATTAGTCCTTTCTCCGCTGCGATATGATAAAAGGCGTATAGTGTCTGGGACGCCAGGGTGAAGACACATTTATTAAAACTAGCCGACCCGGCGAAAATTGTATCGTTTGACATTAATAGCTACTAGGAGTTTGTATCGAAACTTTGCCTTAAACTTAAACTACACTTGTAAGTTTATCAGTTATATGGAATACGGATTATGACAATAGTACGCACACACTAATCAATAGATAAGGTGCTGGACTTGGACGACACTCAACTAGTGCAGCATTTAGTTATGACTGATTGCACTAGTGGAATTACATAAATTACTTGGTGTAACGGGCGATGGTGTCATCTTGTATTGACGTCGGAAATAAGTAACACATTTTTGCCACAAGAACAAAGGCAGTGTCAATAGCAAAATGTTAAACGGAAAAGCTATTTCACAAAATTTCCTCCGCTTTATTATGCCAAACCCGAATGAACAATAAATTTTGCGGCCGTCATTGTAGACTGGAAATTCTGACTGCTGAGAAAGGTGACCGGATACTCGGATAAATATTATGCTTATACTAAGCCGATTGCCCTTGATCTGGAACAAGCTTATTGAGATTTCAATTTATTCAAATGTCTTGATAGAATAAGGATTTCGTATACATATAAAAATGACATTAATGACATTGCGTAGAATATACCATCTGCCTCTCAGATAGATGGCTCGTAAGCGACGAGCACAATTTAATTTAAATAATTACAAACAAGATCATCAGGAGGGATCCAGTACCTTATCTATTCCTGTTGTCATTATGAATCTGTCATGTTTGGGGCTGAAGGTTAGGATAGACTTGCTTGTTTAGACTTGCTGGATAGGCCTTCCATCCCAAGCCAAACAAGTTTTAGACTACTATAGGTACAGAAATCCGTTCGCTCGTTAGCTGAATATGAAACTTTTCTTTTCGTGCATGACCTAGCTTTCGTCGGACATGACTCGGTCGATCAAAAAAAGCCTTTACCATGTCGTATTAAATTAACTGATACTAATTTAATAGATACTTGTAAAATTATTTCACTAAAGTTTTATTACGTGTAAGTATTAATTATTGAGAGTTATGTGGCAAGTTATCGTAAGATGGATGAAAATGTTCGGCTAATAAGAATTTTTTTCATTTGTATCGCAGTTATAAATATTGCTAATTTAATAAGGAGGTTGCGGGGGATCTTCAATTATGTGCATCATTCAGATTCAATTTACGTCTATTTATAGGTATGGTCATTGGAGACCTGTTTGTAAGCTTCATAGTATATTAAGTTTCAGTTGCCTACTGTACTGTTTTCCACACATTAAACTAAAATTGTTGAAAAATTTAAGTACTACTGTTAGTGACATTTATTCCTTACAGTTTTATAATTAACTTTCAATCCATTTAAATGTGGAAACACTAAAGTTACTTGCTTGTGTTAAGTTAAGTTAAGTGCTTGCACAGTGACGTTACTTGTGTTTTAATAATATCATGTAATTGTGTCATTTAGTTTTCGTAATATTTGAAATATTCCATTTGATTATAAAAACATTTGTATAATTTAATTTAACACTGTGAGAAAATAATCAGGTCACTTCTTTTTCTTTCTTTAGGTTTTGGCCTTCACGTTAGTATTTAGCCATTAGTCAAGTAGAAATTTGCATCAAATTTTATATCAATTTCAATTAATTATAATTAGTCATCAGTCATAAGTCGTCAGGAAGTCATGTCAGGCTCTTGGGTAAAGCGGTGGCTCATTACACAAGCTCTGTAATGAGATTTGGCGGCAACGAGGAAATACACGATACGCTAACTTTTTAGTGATTATTTCATTTGTGCTCTTTTACTGAACAAAATTGTACAAAACGCAACCAAAATTGACTAATTTCACTCAATATTAACACGAAATTCAATAATTATGAAAAAACTTCGACCATCTTTTCTCCCGATGGCGCCAAAACTCTCAGGTCACTTTACTTGTAATTTATTGTTTAAGCGGAAGTGATTTAATGAAATAATAGTTTGAATATTCACGGTCATGATAATGACCACTTCCTTAACACCGTACTTTGAAATGCTTGCCGTAGCTGTGGCAAAGCCCATTCTGTCGTTAGTCGAAGAAAAATAAACACCTCTTTATATTTAAGTGTATTATTAAATAGCCTTCTAACACTATACTTTTCTCTACCTACACGCAACAAACATGCAAAACGAAATTTTAAACATAAGCTAAATAGTACCTGGATGACCGAGCTTTGCTCGGTATTTTTTTTTGTTTTTTTATAAATCGTGTTTTTTGGAAATTATGTTTAAGTACGAATTACACAATTAGTCTAACCTCAAAGCAAACAATCATTGACTTCGTTACTTAACAACGGACTTCGTTACTTAACAACGCCATCTGCTGGAACTTTAATTATTCGCCAAACAATTGTATTATTATTCGCCAATAGATGTCAGGAAGAGTCATAATAAATTGGGACTACTCAAACGCCTCCTATTTGTTAAAAAAGTAAGTTTAAGTCGATAAAACACGA
>NJDD01006762.1:214069-229924 GCA_002245505.1 Calephelis nemesis | reverse complement strand
ATATATATATATATACACAAGAATTGCTCGTTTAAAGGTATAAGATAAGCTACTAAAATTAAAAGTATGTCTAAACAACATTAAAAATGAAGTACTTATCACTTTCTAAAATAGTATTAACTTTCTTTTGTTTACCTAAACATATTTTATTCCGGATATAAAATTGGAAATCTCTGTTGTCAAAAAGTATTTTTAAATTTTGATGTATACTTTAAACTGCGGTTACTGCGGGTTTTACTGCACCATATTTGCGTATTTTTTGCACACAGCAACAGTATCTTGACGCCCATATCCTCGAAGAGGTAGACAGAGACCGAATGAGGACACCCATGATTAGCCGAAGACACTAAGTCCCACAATGTGATATGAGGTAAGCCTATCGCCAACCGGACACATATCAAATTCCGAGCAATGTTATTTAACGTTGAAAATATTGAACCGGGGACCTTAAGTCATGTGTCATGTCATGTCACAAAGCCGGACCGCTAGACTACAGAAGGGTTTACCTTTTATTAGTGACTGGTTTGTAGACGGTTGTGCAGAAGATCGGATATGTATGTACATATGCCACAACTCCTGTCGTCATAGTGTCAATTCACGCCATGCCTAGATAGACTTGCACCCATTGACCTCAATCCGGACTACTATACAGTGAATCAGTAACATTTCCCGTATCTCGTTGTTTGTATGAGAAAAATTGAAATGTAATTTTCTTTAGTTTTCTAGCTGTTTTTTCCTTTTTCTTATATTTTCAACCTTATTTGGGTTTTCACAAATACTTCAAAATAAAATTTGTTATGTCCAGTCGTTCGGAAATTACCCACACACACACAGGTGGGAACTTTAGGTAGAGTTGTCACATGCGAAGGACGTGACAATTTACATTGTTTATCGATTTCTTTTTATATTCGTATTCTAGTCGCGGAGATGGGCGGTGGGAACGTTAGTTACGCTTGTCACATTCTGTGTCATTTGGAGGATTTACGCGAAATTAGCAAAATAAAGGCTTTTGATAAATAATAAATAAATATCCCTGGACAAATCACACGAATTGAATCTAACTCCAAAGTAAGCAAATTATATGCTTGTGTTATGGGTGTTAGTCAAAGATACTAATACATAGAAATACTTAAATAGATACCAGAATATATTTAATAAACACCTAGACCCGGAAATGCAGACATCTAAATGTTCATCACACAAATGGCTGCCCCCGTCGGGAATCGAACCCGAGCCTCACGTTTGGCCGATGTAGTTAAGCGTGTACGTTAGCCACTCGACCAACGAGGCGGTCAAACGTAATTTGATACACCTGTTATAACGGATCTCCGCATAACGCCTGATTCATTATAAGTGATATGCAGCTCCTTTTTAGTTGTCTGCACCTATTTTTTAAACATCTTTATTTTACAGATTCACTTTTTTACATGTTTATTATAATTATGTATAGATATATTTATATACAACAGACTAAAGAGGTAAACTTAATCTAAACTAATATTATAAAGAGGAAAGGTTTGATTTTATGTTTGTTTGTTTGAAATATGTAGGCTCCAAAACCACTGGACCGATTTAAAAAAATATTTCACCTTTAGAATGTTAAATTATTATTCCTGTATGACATAGGCTTTGTTTCATCAAAATCGATGCAGTAGAAGCCAAGTTACGCAGGCGAAGCTGCGTGAAACTGCTAGTGTTAGATATATGGAATTTCAGTTTATCTAGCTCTTTCAGAAACATTAATTGCATAGCGTACACAAAAAAATTGTTTGATTTAATAATAGAATCAATAATTTAAAACTAATTATTATATTAATAATTTTAGAACAATAATAATAATATATCTGTGGTTATCATTATAATATCCATGGTGTCTATGGGCGATGATTTTCTTTAATGACCTAAATAGTATCCTGCTTTTAAAAAAAACTATCTAATATAAATGTCAGGACGAAGGTAATGTAATGATTGGATCCTCGTATTCATACCTTTGAAAGGCGATATATTTTGCAAACAATACACATTGGGAACACCTGAGAATATTTGTGTGTTAGGATACGTCAATTTGAGGCCTGAATAAATATTTGCTTCGAATTTATGGAAATTGTCCTTTGAAGTACGGAACCGGTTGGAAAGATTTGATAAATAATGGTGCAAAAAATGTATGACTTCATCAGAAGCTGATACTATTGTAAAAATTTTCTGACTTTAATTAAAAAAATAAAAAAAGACGGGTTGCACTCCTGGAGTGCCGGCAGAAGTGAAAACTTTAATGTTATGTTAACGTTGTGCATTTTTGATATTTTGAAATGGTTAGGGAATAATTTTGCATATAATTATCAGTATGAAAGTACTATCATTTATGTGGAAGAAAACAATATTTATTTATTACGCTATCGTACACAGACATGGCAATACGAATTTTTGTCTTACGAATGTCCTGACGCGAGTTTAGAAGTTTTTACCCATTCCAAATAATGTGCGCAACGCCGCTAAAGAAGTTATTTCTTCAATAAATGATTCTGGAAAAACGAGAAGGTTTTAACCGACTTTGAAGTAATTAAGCGCAGTAAAATTGCAAAACCGACTCTTACAATTTCATAAGACACCATGTCGCGATTTCATTATCATTGGTTTTAAAGTTAGCAAATGGTTCCGGGTCTTACATACATTTTATCAACATCCTACTAATACTATAATAATATAACAAGTTATAAGTAAGTAAATAATATTTTTTGTATGATAATGGAAGGCAAACATGCAGAGGGATTTCCTGATGATAGTAATTTACGCCGCCTAGAGACACCAAATGTCACGGTGTTGGTGACGATAATGCTATGCTCGCCTTTTACAAGCTCTGCTGCTTGGTAGGAAGGCAGATGGTCTATTCTGCAAAGGAGCCCGGACCAACACGGGCTATAATCCTATTAATATTATAAATGCGAAAGTTTGTATGTATGGATGTATGGATGTTTGTTACTCTTTCACGCAAAAACTACAAAGCCGATTACGATGAAATTTGGTATGTAGGTAGCTGAAGACCTAGAATAACATATAGGCTACTTTTTATCCCGGAGTTCCCGCGGGATTGGGACTTACGCGGGTGAAACCGCGGGGCGCAGCTAGTAAGTAATAAAATAAATAAAATTTTATAAAATGTTACACTATTAAGTGTAATTCCAAAATCACTGCTCGGATTACGATAAAATAAATATGCAACCACGTCGAAACCGTGAGCTACCTTTATTAAAAAACCCATCAAAAACGGTTGGCTATCGGCTTAGTAATCGCATATCAACTATGCAATAAATAAAAACAACATACCTACAGTCGTATTGAGAACCTCCCTATAGCCCTATAGACACCATAGATGTTATAGGTGCGTCGCTGTTCTGTGGCTGGAATGTTAGGCCTATTCTAGTCTACAGCCTATTTTACCCTCTGGACTGGAACATAGCAGAGTCATTATGGCTACAAGAATAGGTAAGGCGGTGGATCCCCAAGTGCTGTACAGCACTCTTCCACCAGCGGTCTTGATGACAATGACCCATTAAACCTATGCTCGCCTCTTTCAAACTACCTGGTAGGAAAGGTAGATGACCTATTCTATACAAGGGTCCAGGATCAACACGGGGGAAAATCTTCTTGAAAATCATGAGAGCTTAAACATTTTTTTAGCATCGTTATGCTTAGATTTGCTTTTTCGATTAATATTCTTCTTAAAAATAACATTTTGATAATAATGCAATAAATTATCTACGAAACTTTTCATTTTTAATTCTTTCCATTTTTTCTCAAAAGCCAGTAACAGCTAAAGCGTGTTCTGAATCTTGATAGAAATCTCGAAGAATTCCTTAAAATGGAGAAGAGAAACCAGAGCCTCATTTAAAATTCAGATTTATTTGCTGGATGCGCCATTTTAACGACAATAGCCAATCCTGCATTATGTATTTTTACTTAAATTTTCACTCTAAATATTTATGTAGGTGCTAAATATGTTTTAAAAATATAATCTAACTCAAGAAACTCTTAAAATAAAAAAAATATAGTGAAATTGATACTCCACGTTTTTTGGAGTAGATTAAAAGTATATCATAATTTCGCTTAGGTGCCAAGTGAAAGGATGAAGACACACTCGGATTTAAAATATTAGTCGCTTCTGTGGTCTAGCGGTTCAGTTGTTGGACTTGACTGAATGGGGTCCCGGGTTCGAATCCCGGGTCTGACAACAAAAAGAAAATTGGGTTTTTCCCACTTTCTAATAAAAAAAGTGTTGCTCGGGATTAGAAATGTGCCCGGTTGGCGATAGGCTTGCAACCTATCAGATTGTCGGACTTAGTGTCTTCGGCTAGTCGTGGGTGCCCTGGTTGTGCCTCTGCCTACTTCTTGGAGGATATGGACGTGAAGATGTTTTTTTTTTTAATATTAGTAAGGATACTTTATCAATTATATATAGTATTTCAATTACAACTAGATGTGGCTATCATATTATGTGTGATTCAGGCGTTTTTATTTTAAAGTAAACACAAACGAGGTTCATCTCGAATCCTAATCGGTAATTTAATGAAACAGGGAACATTCTGGTTCGTCCATAATTTCGTAAATACGAAGGTCTGTCTCTCTGCAATGCTTTTAAGGTTAAGCCACTGTACCGATTCTAACGAAATTTGATATGCCTATATGTATAAAAACCTGAGTTCAATCATAGGCAACATTAAAAAAAAACTTCCAAAAAACTAAAACAGGGGATGAAAGTTTTTATAAAAATCGTAGCTATTCTACACTGACAAAATCGCGGGTAAAAACTAGTGAGAACTATTTATCCCGTATCAATGCAACTCTGTAATATAGGTACAATAAGAGACGTATTTTAGGCAGTTTGCACCACATTTTTTAATCAAACGTTTTCCGTCATCAAGTAATTTTGTCGAGTTTTAGCGCCATCCTTCCCTCCGAAAATGTCGGGTTTACTATGCTATGAAAAAGTCCTGGGTACATGCTTGGTACCTTGTAACGTACTATTTGCACTAAAATTCGTAATAGTTAAGTGAGTGGCTTCGTAATCCCTTTAATTGCAATATCACATTATAGACCCCTTGACGGAACCCTGCACTAAACAGACTTAAGTAAGAAGGCCACTGTTTTAATCAAGATAACTTTAAATCTGATTTTGCTAAATCAGGGGGGTTACCATAAGCTCTTAAAACAGTACTATTTCAACAATACGGTACATTATGGTACGGTACATAATGTATAATTATCAGTCGAGAAAGACAACCTTATGACGTATACCATAAAGTTGCTTATAAATGCAGACATTTAGCAAGATGGAAATAATACTGCTTTAAGCGTTCATGGTAGGGCCCCTGGTAATTGTAAACTTAAAATATTACAATTAATAAAATATAAACTTGTCAAGTGGCAAATTGCTAACGCTCAACCCAAAAACTAAAAAAAATATATCTTGTCACGCAGTATAATATATCAGTGTATCTGCACCAAATCTTAAATCACAATTGCGTCTGATCATTTTATTCATTAATGCTTTCTAAGCAAAAAGAGCACCCTCATTTTCTCTTCATAATCCAACACATCCCTTTTTATAACCTTCATGAGCCTAACGAAATGAAAAACACCCTTTAATACCAACGTCCGTAAATAGACGTTAGCTTCCTGCCGAAATGTAAGATGTAGGTAAATGTTATCATAATGTGGTGACTTTGCAGAACTTTCCTTAATCATAATAAAGTATACATAACTACTGAAGTAAATGTTTACCGTCGTCGTGTTGTTTATTCGTCATCGTTCGTTACGATTTTTTTTCATAGATTTAAGTCTTTTCTGGGTTGATTTTTAAAATGTCTAGATCGAGTAGTAGATTATAACATATAGGATAATATAAGTATAGAGTACAGATTTGAGATGTCGCCTATGCGGCCTGGTGGTCCCACTGAATTTCATGTTTATGTCGAGTGAAATTTTTGGTGGCATTTTGTACAATGTTGTTCAGCGAAAGTGCACAAATGAAATTACCATGAAGAAATTAACGTATCGTGTATTTCCTCGTTGTCGCCAAATCTCACTATATGAACTTGAGTAATAAGGCCGCTGCTTTACTCAAGACTCTTATATGACTTATTGACGACTTATGATTATAATTGAATTCCGATTTTGGTAAATTTAATGCAAATATCTTCTTGACTAATGGCAAAATGCTAACGCGAATGTCAAAACCACTATTTTAATAAAGTGTCTTAAAATAATTAAGTTAACCTGTTTTTGATTTTGTTCCCATCTCGCTTTGTGCGTGTACCGAGCGACAAGGATCGTCTTTCCAAAAACATATTATATATAAGGGATAGCTTCAGTCTGGCGCAATTTATATAAGTACAGGATGATTTTTTTATCACCATCCAAATTTTTTCTAGGCATAAAGTATCTATGAATAAGTCCATTTATGAAAAAAAAGGTATCTAGCAGGTAGCTATCTAGCGTGTCAGAGCACTCAGCGCGTAGGTACGGTACTTTGTAGACGACTTTGCGATGTCATATCTTAATATTTTAGTATTGAGGGATACTAAAAGAAAAAACACGTATTTAATTATTTTCACTTAAGATCAACATATTAAAATTTGGATGGTGATTAAAAAGTCAGGGTGTATATGAATAAAAGTATTAATTTTGCTATTTTTTATTCAGCTATATCATAAGACACAAGATGCCATAAATCTGAATGCCTCTAGACTCACTTTCAAATTAAACGGGTTATTTTCACTATGTTATTTATTTCTGTTACTTGTCTCTCAAGTGTTCTGTGTCTTGTGTCACTTAAGCCAAACTGCATACAAAATTTGGGCTTGCTATATATCTGGAATATATATATGGAAGATCCGCCTCTTATTACGTAGTATTTATATACTTTTTGGATAGTCTCAAAACACCCTTATTTGTAACCAAGTTCAAACTGTTAGCTACCAAGTAACAAATTACCTATTTCACAGTTGGGCAACTGTATGTGTGTAGTAAATAATTGCCCCATCGGTTCCTATCATTTGCTTCGATGTGAAAAGTGTTTGGCCATTGTATCCGTCCAGGGACCATCTGAGTGAATGACGGAGCGGATTGGGATCTATTGTACGAAAATTTGTGTCATTCACTGAACGTAATTGGATTATAATTTGTGTAATGTGTACACATTTGCGTAAAAACCTACACTTTTTGTTTAACAATAGATTAACTATGTATTTTTTTATGATATTAGAAGGCAAACAAGCAGACGGATTTCCTGATGGTAAGAAATTCACGCCGCCAAGACACACCAACGGTAGTAATGGTGCGTTGTCAATGGCTGAGATGTTAGACCTCGAGCAAAAGCTGGTTTACCGGCTACCTTACCCTCCGAACCGAAACACGTCAACGGCAAGCACTGATGATATGGCAGCAGGAATAGGTAAGGCGGTAGTACCAATCCGGGTTAGTGGCTGCGAAACTTGACCACCTAGTAGGATGTCACGGTGTTACTGACGGCAAGCCTATGCTCGCCTTTTGCGAGCTGCCTGGTAGGAAGGCAGATGGTCAATTCAGCAAAGGAGCCCGGACCAACAAGGGGAAAAAGTAATCATCTATTATAAATCTAGCTTATTCAAGTATCTACATGCCCATATCCTCGAAGAGATAGGCAGAGGCTCAACCAGAGCGCCCACGACAAGTTGAAGACAATATGTCCCATAATGTGATAGGTGGCAAGCCCATCGCCAACCGGGCACATACCTAAACCCGAGCAGTATTATAAATAAGAAAATTGGAAAATCAAATTTTTCTTTTTGTTGCCCGATCCGGGAATCGCACCCGGACCTCATGCAGTCAAGTCCAACACCTGAACCGCTAGACCACAGAGGCGAGGCTAGTTTATTAATTACTAGCTGCACCCCGCGGTTTCACCCGCGTAAGTCCCAATCCCGCGGGAACTCCGGGATAAAAAGTAGCCTATATGTAATTCTGGGTCTTCAGCTACCTACGTACCAAATTTCATCGTAATCGGCTTTGTAGTTTTTGCGTGAAAGAGTAACAAACATCCATACATCCATACATACAAACTTTCGCATTTATAATATTAATAGGATAGGATTGAATTATGCAGGTAATTTTGATTTTGTTGGATAAACATTTTTAATTTTTTTCTGCGGCTGATTTAAGTCTTGTGCTCAAAATTTACAAAACACGCTGATTTTGCTTAATTTTGCAGTAAAAAATCTATGTTTAGTATAGTAAAACACGCTAATTGTATTACAAAGGGGTCTATTGTCATTAAAGCCATATTAAAATGTGTCGTTATCAGCTGTTGTTTTTAAGAATAGTACTATACTGTTCTTAAAAACAACAACTAATATTTAAATTATGCGCTTCGGCCTGACAGTTTTTACTCTATATACTTTTATTTTTTAACTGGCTGACCTAATCTAAATTTAAGCGAAATGATTAATTATGTAATAACAACTCTATATATAGATATATTTAAAATACATTTGGATTTACGAATAAATAAATAAATAAATATAGCCGAAGCGGATAATATAAATAGTACTAATATACAGTAAGTACGAACCAACTGTGTACTCCGCTGGAATGCAACCCCACTCCCGCTACCCCGCGCGGTGCCACGCATTTACCGCAAGCGCTCAGTAGCGATGCCATCTTTGTTACCGGAAGTAGCTGAAGATTAAAAACAACCATCGCCCACTAATATCACATCATTGCCTAAAGTTTTCTGAATCCTAGGTCTCCAGCGCCTATACACCCTTGTGTCATCGCTCACTTTGGTAAAGACTGCTCTATACAATTTTATAGGAAACCCGTGTTGGTCCGGGCTCCTTTGTAGAATAGACCATCTGCCTTCCTGTGCCAGGCAGCTCATAAAAGGCGAGCATAGGCTTGCCGTCACTAACACCGTGACATCTGACTAGGTGGTAGAGTTTCGCAGCGACTCACCCGGATTGGTACCACCGCCTTACCCATTCCTGCCGCCATAACCTCACGACGTGATCCGGTTCGGAGGGTAAGGTAGCCGGTAAACTTACTTTTGCTCGAGGCCTAACATCCCGGCCTCAAGTTGACAACGCACCATTACCAGCTTCGGTGTCTCTGGGCGGCGTGAATTTTTTACCATTAGGAAATCCGTTTGCTTGTTTGCCTTCCAATGTCATAAAAAAAAACTTGTAACTCGTGATGTATATTAGGTAAATGAATGAAAATTGAATTGCAAAATTTTATGAATATTACCGACTTGAAGGAAATACCGCGAGCTGCTTTTTCGGTAGCGTCATGAATATTCATATTAATTAATAGATATCCTGTAAGACGAAATTTACCTTTTTAACGAGAGATTACAATTTAATTCGTCCTCGATCGGCGATCTTTCCCACGTTTGACATCAACAATTTATCTTGAAATATGCTTAATAACTAACTATATAATATTACTAGGCTATATACTACTACTCTACAGTATATCATAACTAAATCTTGTTAACTAATATATCTTCAAGCCCATATGCCCGAAGAAGTAGTCAGAGGCACAACCAGAGTACCAACGAATAGCCGAAGACACTAAATTCCGCACTGTGATGTACTGTGACATATGTATCTAATCCCAGGCAACGATATTTTTATTAGGAAATTTAAAATACTTATTTTTTAATTTTTTAGTAAAGCAAACGGCTGGGCTGCGTTGCTATTTTAGCGAAAATAGACATGCTTTTAGTTTACTTTCTGTAATTTATGATTTTTTTATTTTTTTTAAGTTTTTAGGTACCGGTTCTGAGTCCCTAGCTGAAATATCGTTAATTGATTCGAGAAAACCTTGTATAATAAAGGGTTACAGTTGTAATACATATTACAGTCTGATGCAAGGCCGTCCTTAAAGAAATAGACGAAGGAAGTAAAGCTCACAGTGAAGACAATACCCTCCACCTCCCATGGTGTACCCATCATGGTTATACGGGCCGAAACGCGGGAGGTGCACAGGATCTGCTCTAAGGCTCTCTTTCCCGTGCACTCCTTGAGTCCCTACAAGTTCTTTTTATCCTAGCCTATTGTGCTCACAGTGAAGACAGTTTAAATTTTTGAAATGGATTGATAGACCCCGAATTTAGTCACAACTAAACTTTTATAAACATTATTCTAGATCTTTTCACAGACGCCGTCAGTGAAATTGCCTGGCACTGGCGATTGCCGTATCGGTTATGTACAGTTAGCGTCAAAAGTCAGCGGCAATATAGTGAAATTTACATATACTCGCGGTAGCCCGTTGGTCGAAATTCGACCATAATAAATTTCAATATCTTGTTGATAAAAACGCCATCTTTTTTTTTAAGACTAACTACTTTATTTCCGAACTTTTTAGTGCGCCATCAATGATCTTTTATCGTTATCGTCAATGTATTTGTTTGTGTGTGTCAAAATGTACTGTAGGTAATGTTATATACATTGATTTAATGTACTTTATAAGCATTATTATTGAAAAGTATTAGCATTCTGCACTTCTCCTACACATAAACTATAAGTGTTCCAATTTTTATTCTCATGCGACCGCGCAATTTTCGAGAAAAGTAGTCCAAACTTTTGGCATCACGTATTAATTAATAGATTAAATACGCATTACCATTTGAAATTGATACTTGAATTTATGCCAAAATTTCCGGAGTATCTTATGATGGCTTAAGCAAGTAAATTATTTCATTTAATTTTCGCTTCAAACATTTTATTTCTGGTAATGAAAAAAATCTGTTTATTTGTTATTTTTGTGTATATTTGTTAATTTTTAAGTTAATCTAATTTATACGGTCCTCACATTATTTTTTTCATTTTTTGTTTGCTAAGATAATTTTGAGGCTATTTGATTACATGTATGCACTTCGTTATTGATGAGTACGATATTTTGATCACTTTTGTATAATTACACTATGATAATTCAAATTGATTAGAATTGATTGCACCAGATTGTTTTATTTTTATTTCAGGATGTGCCCTTAGCTTTCCTTTTTCTTTCTCAACTTTGTAGAAATTAGATCATTTTGTTTACTCTAGGAGCACTTATGAATTTGTTGCTGACTGTACCACATACGGCGCCCTCTTCATTTACATACCTCGATTCCATCTGTCTTACGACGCATATGAAGTAGGTGCTGTCTGCAAAGTTTCTCAAACTTCACTTGACGTGATGCCTTGCTAGCACTTGATTGCCTTTTGTATCTCTCTCCTTGAATTATACAGAATTTGGAGCCTTTTTAAACTTTCTGTATAATAAAATTCTACATTCGGTGTTTACTTGGCAGCTACATTTTCCTTACTTTTTTTACGATATTGGAAGGCAAAGAAGCAGACGGATATTCTGATGGTAAGAAATTCACGCTACCTAGAAACACCAAAGGTGGTAATGGTGCGTTGCCAACCTAAGTCTGGGATACTACGCCTCATGCAAAAGTTCACCTTACTTATTTATTTCATAGTATTAGACGCCTCTGTGGTCGAGCGGTCCGGGTGTTGGACTTGACTGCATGATGTCTCGGGTTCGAATCCCGGGTCGGCCGACAAATAGGAAATTGGATTTTTCCAATTCTCTAATGAAAAAATATGTTGGTCGGGATTTTAAACGTGCCCGTTTGGCGATAGGCTTGAAACCTATCACATTACGGGACTTAGTATCTTCGGCTAGTCGTGGGTGCCCTGGTTGTGCCTCTGCCTACTTCTTCGGGATATGGGCGTGAAGATACTTTTTTTTTTAGTATTAGACAGCGAACAAGCAGATGGCTCTCCTAATGATTAGAAATAACCCTGGCCTTTACATATCATATAAATTTTAGATACGCCGATGTCCTGTGTCCGGGGTACCTAAGCCTATTGTGCTAATCTACCGGCTACCCCTACCCCTCGAACCGGAATATGATACTGTCAATATGTCGGTAGAAATAGGTTAGTCATTATGTACGGAGTACATATATTCGGGTACGTTGCTACATAGCACTCTACCACAAGTGAAATTGAATCACTCCAATTTAGAAATATTTAGAAAACTCGGCTGTTTTTGTAATTAAGTATATTTACGCTCATATTCCTGAAGAAGTAGGCAGAGGCACAACCACGGCACCCACGACTAGCCAAAGATACTAAGTCCCACAATGTGATAGGTGGCAAGCCTATCGCCAACCGGGCACACATCCAATCCCGATTCAATTTTTTATTAGAAAATTAGAAAAACTACATTTTCTTTTTATTACCCGACCCGGGAATCGACCCCAACACCTCATGACGTCTAGTCCAACATCTGGACCGCTTTCACTGTTTTTTTGTATAATTAATAAATTATTGTACAGGGTTTATTCCTATGATTTCTATGGAGTTTAAAGGCAGACAAACAGACGGATTTCCTAACAAAAGAAAATATACACTAACCCCCTTACTAATAACTTTTGCTAACAAAAATGAAGTTACACACCAGATCAACGGGCGCGTAAGGTTTTATTAGTCAGGGGGCTAATGTGTTAACTACGCTTCTATATTCTTCTATAAAGTCTATTACCAAATACGTTTACTGGCTACCATATTCACGAAACCACTAATGGTATTGCGATAAGATAAGATTAACCAGATGCATATAACTTTACCTAGTCAAACCTACAGTGTTCGCATCAAAGAAACCAATGCTTGCCTCCTACAAGCAGGGAAGGCGTTTGGGTATAGCGCGGTTGGACCACCGCCTAAGGTGCCAAGATGTAAAGGGGCGTTAATATGGTTTTGAACAGCATGTAGGAGTTTTGGCGCCATCAAGAGAAAAGATGGTCGAAGTTTTTTCATAATTATTGAATTTCGTGTTAATATTGAGTGAAATTAGTCAATTTTGGTGTCATTTTGTACAATTTTGTTAACTGAAAGAGCACAAATGAAATAATTACTAAGAAATTGGCGTATCGTGTATTTCCTTGTTGCCGCCAAATCTCATTACAGAGCTTGTGTAATGAGCCACCGCTTTACCCAAGAGCCTGACATGACTTCCTGACGACTTGTGACTGATGACTAATTATATCTAATTGAAAATGATATATAATTCGATGCACATTTCTACTTGACTAATGGCTAAATACTAACGTGAAGGCCAAAACCTAAAGAAAGAAAGAAAGAACAGCATGTAGGGGGCGCCGTATAAATTACGCCCAATGTGTTGTTTTTATTAAAACCGCTACTGCTTACAGGCTGCATAGCTGGAAAGAAAATATGTACAAAATTGTACGATGATGATTGGAGAGAACTGAAAACACTCAAGGCTTATTTAAGAATGCTTTTACTAAAATATATTAAATAAACATTTTTTTTATGATATTGGAAGGCAAACAAGCAGACGGATTTCCTGATGGTAAGAAATTCATGCCGCCTAGAGACACCAAAGATGGTAATGGTGCGTTGCCAACCTGAGGCCGGGATGTTAGGCCTCGAGCAAAAGTAAGTTTACCGGCTACCTTACCCTCCGAACCGGAACACGTCATGACGTTATGGCGGCAGGAATAGGTAAGGCGGTGGTACCAATCCGGGCAAGTCGCTGCTAAACTAGAATTAGCCGGTAGACCACCTAGTCAATTTTTTATTCCAGCATAGTGCTGTGATATTACAATCATCGTTACCAGTGTTGCGACACAACTAATAGTATACTAGCTAACCCGGCAGACGTCGTTATAGTATGTTTCTTAAAAGATTTTAATAAAAAAAATTGGGGTGAGTCACCCTTATCACTAGGGGTATAAAAATAGATATTGGCCGATTCACAGACCTACTCAATATGCCCACAAAATTTCATGAGAACTGGTGAAGCCGTTTCGGAAGATGAACTCTTCCGAAACGGACGGACAGTGACATGAGAATTTTATCTTATAATCCTTTACGATGTGAATCAAATTTCTATACATTTTGTTCACTGCTTGGGATTAATTGCTCCTCATGCCAATCTCTTGTAATATATAATGTATCATTACATTAATTATTGTAAATATGTTTTCAAATAAGAAAAAAAAGACAAGCCCGCTAAGTTTCTTGCCGGATCTTCTCAGTGTGCTGCCGCGTTACGATCCGGTGGTAGATTTATTATTATATAGACCCGTCACAAGTGCCTCTTTTAGGTTTATATGAAATAAAGATGATTTATTATTATTATTAATATTATTATCATGTACGAGTATTTATAGATGTGGTGGTGTACTTACATGTACGGGTATTTGATACTACATATTTTCACACAAAACATAAATGTATTTTGTCGTCCCGTTTTATTTTAGCGCACATCAAGGAGACTTGAAGGAGACAAGGAGAACATCAGGAGAGCTGTCCACTTGTTCGTTGACTTACTTACTGACTGCTACCTGATTAACTTTTTTTTTACCTACTAAATAATAAATTCTTCCCCCAGTTGTGGTCCGCGCTCCTTTGCAGAATAGATCCTTCCTTTCCTTTGCAGAATCCTTCCTGCCAGCCAGTTTGAAAAAGGCGAGCATAGACTTACCTTCGCTAACACCGTGTCATCCTTCTAGGTAGTACAGTTTCCTCCCCAAGAGTCCGAGCTTTGTCGTAGTGGGTTGGTGGCAAGCAAATTGTTAACCAATCCGGGGATAACGTTATTTTATTAGAAAATCGAAAATATGTTTTCTATTTTTTTGTTGCTCGACCCTTCAACCAAATCCAGGACCACAAGAAGTCAATTCTGACATCGTACCGCTAGACCGGAAGATTTTAACGAATTTTTGAAGAGAAATAAATTATATATAAGAGAAGAAATAGGCTACTTTTATTCTGGAGTCGTTTTCCAGCTAGTGAATTTTCACAATTGTTCAAAACCGCGGTAAAATCTTGTATAATAAACTTATACTATTTAAATATACTTTTATATCAATAAATCCCTATTTACCTTACTTAGCATCACGCATGAACGGATGAACCAATTTCGAAAATTTTCGTTAAGTTATTTATTATCAGAAATTTCTTATGAAAACAAAACTAGAAAAATGGTATGAAACGGGAAAAACAATGCTTTCATCCATGCAAACTGTTAGTTAATGTAAATCGATACGAAGTTCGCCGGGTAAGCTAGTAAAGAACATTTTTTAAATAAATTTCCAATAGAATGAAGTTCTGAATGAATTTATAGACCTTTCATGAATAAGCCAATTTATTTTGTGCATTCATATTTGTTATAGGCTAAAAATGCAGGAGTGGTTTCCATATCCGGTTTTGAGTGATGTTCCGGTGTCAAAAACAAACTGGTGTCGGCTGAACGTAATTTACGCCTGCCAACATGGAGATAAAATACAGATCATTCATATTTACCGATAACACCTTTTGAACCGACTCCAAAAAAGGAGGATATTTTCAATTTGACTGCATGTTTATTTAAGTTTTTAATTGTTTGTTTGTTATACGATTACTCTGTCAATAGGCAACCGATTTTGGTGGTTTCTCATTTAGAAAGATAGCATATAATTCCGAGGAGGTCTCATATTAATTTTGTCATGATCCAAAGAGTGGTTTTTGAGTTATACTTAATAATGGATAACTCAAAAGTACTTGTAGAATCTTGATAAATAAATAAATATCCCTGGACAGGTTACACAAATTGAACCGAAACCTAATGTAAGAAAATGGAACGATTCTAATACAAAAAATACTTAAACAGATACCAGAATATATTTAATAAACATACAAAGGAAAGCCGGAACGGTTGACGTCCTAATGTTTTTTGCTATATTGGAAAGCAAACAAGCAGACAGATTTTCTAATGGTAAGAAATTCACACCGCCTAGAGACACTAAGGGTAGTA
>NJDD01006762.1:182825-194431 GCA_002245505.1 Calephelis nemesis | reverse complement strand
GGCTTGTTTTCATTTTCATTTTAATTTACAGCTTCTCAATTTTACTATACCTGCTCTCTGTAAATTATTTGTATGAAAACTTTAAACAGCGCCTCTATTGGTAATTAAGAGAAACACATTTTCAGACCAAAAGTATCACAGATTTCGACACGTCACTTACCGAATGTAATTTATCCCAACTCATGGTAAAGGCTCAGTTCAATTAAAAAACGATAATGAGTCATTTTAATTATAACTTTCACTCATAGCCGCTTACTAATAAAACTTACGCACCCGTTGATCAGGTGTGTAACTTCACTTTTGCTAACAAAAAATGAAGTTACACACCTGATGAACGGGCGCGTAATTTTAATTAATAAGGGGAATATTATATGTAATGAATTACGCTATACAAACTGAGGTCGAATCCAACAGTTAATAATAGTGAGCAATAATTACATAACAACCAATTTATTTATCTATTGATATCTGTTTACAATAAACGTCTAAAATTTAAAACTAAATTACAGTCAGAAAAACATCTTTTACAAATATTTACATTATATTCATGGATTCTACACATAATCAATCTAATTATAAGAACACTTTATTTCATATTTGTCTATTTTGTATAATTTTCATAAGTGAAAAATTCTAGTTGATCGATTTCCAAAAATTATCGAATTCTAGCCTAAAACAAACCGAAGGAATCCAGGCGATCATATGTGTTCATCTTGAACATCTGTTGAGAGAAAAAGAATGTTATATTATAAACATCAATTTTTCTAACTACTGTCAAACATATAAAGCTAATAAACTAAAGCAGACGTAGAACAGATAGACGACTTCATATGAATCTTACAAATAATGCAAAGCTTTTAAGTGTTGATATAAGAGGTCAATGGGGAGTTTTATATAATTAATTGATATTTTTTAATGAAAATCCATATATTTATCTTTGACCTCGCACAAATTATAAATTTAAAAATTATGAGCTTTAAAGTTTTGAACCAAAAGTAAGGTCCAGTTTGCAATTTATTTGTCATTTGTATTTATTTTGTTCTCAAATTCTTATAGTATTTACTGTATATTTTTTGTTTAGAAGTTTCGTTACTGTGGCATGCTTTTGATGAAATAAAAAATCAAACATATATATTTTATGATCAAAATATTGTCGGTCTATCTCATTCTCTTTGTCTGTTAACTAATGTTAAATTAATTGAAGAAGCAAGCTTTTCAAATAAATATTGCTAACAAAAGGTAAATAAAAATGATAATTGTCCGAAATGAGAATTTTATACTATGTCTTCAATTTAGGCGAACAACAATTATTATATCAATGTTATAACATTCATGCAAGAAAATCTCGTTGTGATTTATATTAAAGTTCTGTAGGATTTTTTTTAATATGGTGAATCAAGTTATGTTGTTTTTATGTGAAAAAAAGGGGATTCCAGTAAAGTTGAATGGTGGTAATTTGTTTTTTTAAATAAACCCTTTTCAAAATGTTAGACTTTTTACACATTCTGTCCTGTAAGAACTATCTATGATGCTCAATATATGTTGTTAGGATTTTTGAAAAATAAAATATCTATAAATAAAGTTAAAATACATGATTTTCCAGAATGTTTTATTTTGTGTCTTATTATTTAAGTCAATTACGTAAGTGATGCAAATGCCATGAATGAATGGTTGAAGAAAAACTTCGGAAGCTGTTCAGGTCTGCAAGGGTCGTGATATTGGAACTCGATACTCTCTACTCCGTTAGGGATTTGGTGTGAAGATAAGTAAGCAAAAACTTCGGATATTTTGATAAAATAATCACAAAGTTAAGCGACAATTACTGGGGTAAGATACAAATGCGCTCAAATATTAAATAATATCAGTTCCGGTAGTATTAATAGCATATGATCCAAGTTCTACTTTTATGAAAAAAAAAACATTCAATTTATGAGTTTTAGTATAAAATTAAACTTTAAAATCGGCCAGAAACAAATTCGTATTTTCATTATTAACTTACTTTGAAAAAGGACAAAATGACAAAAAAAACAATTTGGGACTCCTAAATTTTTTATGTATGTTAATCGATATCTCCGTTACTTCTGACCCGGTTTTAAAAAATTATTTTTTCTTTGAAAGAGAGCATTTTTGAGATGATACTATTGCTACCAAGTCTCGATCTGATTATGGGATCCCAGGAATACGGAAGAAAATTGGATTCGCTAAAATTTTTTTAGGTAAAGCAAAGAAATGTTAAGGTTTCGATGTTTGCTCGTTCATAAATCATACAATCAAAGTAAATCTCCTTAAACTTTGCCCCTATTACAACTTAGGGTAAAGATAAGGCAAGATTAGCAGTAAATAGGGTCGATGTCAAAGTTTTTTGATAAAAGGATAGAGATTTAAGATAATGGATGTCTGGTTATATTAACTTATAAAGGTGCATCTTTTTTATATTAAATGTATCATGAAGTTTTTAATCATGAAAAAATGTATTTAAAATGTAATATTTATTTTATCGCACAAATTGTAAAGTGAATTAATAATGGAGTGAAATATATGAAACAATGAATAAAAACTAAAGCAAGAAAATATGTCTAAAATAAATGTAACAATTAAAATTTTATTACCTTATAAACCTACTACATTATTATTTCTAAACCAAAATTTATAATAGCAATTGATTTTAATTGCAGATAAAAAAGAAACAATATATATTTTTCTAGATATTTGCAATTTGATTTACTAAATTGATTTTACTGATTGGGACCATTAAATACTATGCATAATCTGAAAGCATGTAGATTTGTCCACTTAAGAATAAATTATAATCATTTTTCAATATCGACACTTGGCTGAGCTCTATTTAGTCCATTCCATTCTATTTAAAGGATATTCATAAACCTCTTTATCCTATAAATACATAGTAATAAAAGTCATGCAGAGCTCTGAACGCTGTTAAAATATATCAGACTAACGATAATAAAGTTCACTGGACTATGCCATGTGCAAGTTCAAATTCACAACTATGTTTAGAGCGGTCATAAAGATTTGCGAGGTTGCTTGAAATGGGCCAGTAGATTAGAATAGTTCATCGATTTTCGACGGTTATTTTCCTATAAATAATGTAATACAGCTTTCACTGAAAGAGATTTTTGAAGTGAAAACTTCTTTAGCGGCGTAGTGCACTTTTTTTGGAATGGGTAAAAACTTCTAAACTAGCGTCAAGACACGTGACTTGATCGAAAATTTGTAAGAAGGATGGAGAGCAAACAGCCGGCGTATGTATCCCCCAATCTTTCTACGGCGCGGCGAAAACGTATGCCTGCGCCTGTTGTTTCGTTTCAACGGCGCAGGGCGCTTGCGCGAATGTTTGTGTTGTCCTGTTTGTATACGATAGCTCAATAAATGAATTATAGCAATTTCTGCAAAATTAATCCTTCAGTTTATAAGAAAGGCTACGAAAAGATAAAATAAATAAATAATTGTGATTATCTAATCGTCTCCTATCTACTGTTGCACTCAAGTCTCCTTCAAACTAGATGGTACAGGAGCAACGTTATCCTGTGACAGGTATATCAGTCCTATTCCAAGCCCTTCCCTTCCGCCTTCGGACCAAGTGCCTTTGGCCAAGTCATATTATGCTGCTAACACTCTACATGAACACGCAATATTTTATGCTTTTAATAAGGTAATTTTTGCGTTGCCGTATTTTTTTAGAAAGAACACTGTTTTATTAAAAAAAATTGGATTCAATTCTATATATAATAAGCAATTCTTAGTTACTTTTGTATTTTTATTACTAATGATATCATTTACAAACCTAAACTTTAAAAAAAATTATGAGTCATGATTGCTAGTGCTTTTTCATAAAATTGTTCATAAATATTTCTATCCATTTACTTTGTAAAGGCTCCTTTACGATGATTTGGAGGTAAAATACACATATTGATTTCAACACACAAAGTAAAAAAACACAAAGCGGAAACATGTGGTTTATGTATGCACGGTTGGATGGTGAAACAATATTGACGGGGGTCTGGTGTGCAAACTAGTGAGAGCATGCCAGGTTCGGACACATAATACGGACATCTACAGGAGTCGGGAATCGAACTACTTATATAGCGTTCAAAAAGTTAAAATTCTCACCATTATACAAGTCGCATCAAAAATGCGATCAACTATCTTTTTCTCCCAAAATGTTCAATTTTGAAAAGAAAAATTACCAATTAATAAAATACATGTACATGAAATGCGAACGAGATTTGACTGCATGAATTAGCGAAAACTAAGCTAAAAATAAAACTAAATCACCAAACTATCTGTAGTAAATAACGTTTACATAAATTTTATTCGTTAACGATTATTATATTCTAACGTTGTCTTATTATTAATAGTGCCAATTAACGTGAATCAGAAGTGTTATTAATCTAATAAACATTTAAAAAGCATAAATTCATCGTTGTAGTGAAACGTAACACTAGTGAAAATTTATTTAAAAGTCAACGTTTAACTTTCAACTGTTAGATAAAGAATACAACTACAAAAGGTTTTAGATCATTTACAATTATAATTACGTTATCTATTAGTAAATCTAATTCAGTCTAGAGATTTTAAGGTAGGGTATATACAATAAGACGTGACGTGTGCGATTTTCAGTTAGAGTGAGGTAGTGTAAGGTTAGGTGTAAAGGTAGACTGCCACAGCAAACGCCGGTAGCGTCAGTGACGCTTCGTGTGACTGCGACAGAGTGGCGATATAATGTACAACGCACTCATATAAAATATCACCATCGCGCAGCGCTTTAACGATCAACGCCACGTTCTCATAAGCTACGTTAAAAGCTGTGTTCGAATGAAGTTCCATATGTTATCATTGTACATTATGAGTCATTTTATTGTAGTTACTAAAGCGGCGTCAGCGGCGCTACTCACGCCTGCATTTAAAGTCTGCTTTAAGCCGATCACTGCGGTCACATAGGAAATGCAGGATAGAACCAGTAGCTTAGAGACGGTTCAAGGCAATATAAAATAAACTTTCGTAATCCTATCCTTTTATTCTGTAATTCTACCTATGGTTTATACACAAATTATTTTTTATATGAGGCAACATTTGACTAGGACTAGGAGGCCTATGTTCAGCAGTGGACGTCCTATGGCTGAAATGACGGCGATGAACATTTGACTTCTTAAAGAAATATTAATCAAAAATAAACCCTTAAATTTATGATATAGTTAACGTACTTTGTATTCTTGCCTAAATTTACTCAAAACAGTTGTAGCTTGAGGATTAACCAGGTTCAAAGTCTTTTTAAATACATTTAGTCATTTAAAATTGTCATATATAATGATTAAATTTGTAAATAAGAACATTACGTAATTAAGTAAGGCTTTTTAAAATCAATAAAACTAAGTAATATTAAGATAAAGAAGTGAAGACAAACAAAAATTTGTTTCAACAAGAATAATACTATTTTGATTAAACTCTAAATTTTATAATTGCAAAATTCTCGTGACATGTTTTCGTAGACAGAGCTACTCAGATCTACGCTTTCGTAGCTTGGCTACGCTAACATGACGCAGCCATTTTGATATTGTAAAGCTTCATATTTTGTAGAATGAGATTTAATAATGTAGATATCATCGTATTAGATTTTACTTTGAAATGTATTAGACTATAATACACATAAAGGAAATATTTTACGGAAATTTTAACAGAATCATTTTTACATTCAAACAATGTATAGTAGTACTATTTAAATTATGCGCTTCGGCTATATTCGTCAAGCTTCGGAAATCTGAATATATTTTAAAGATACATAACATACATAATTAATCATTTCGCTTAAATTTAGATTAGGTCAGCCAACTTGAAAATAAAAATAAAAAGAGTTAAAAATGTTAAGCAAAGCGCATAATTTAAATATTAGTACTATATTCGTATTTTAAAATCGTAAGAGTCTATACACATTTATAGATCTTTGTTTATTTTAGAAAAAAATAAATAAATTGATAATTTTGAACGTAACACTTATTTAAGAAGTCTCTCAGTTTCTCTATTTGTATTCGAATTACGAAAAATCTGATCAACATTCTGTTTTTGTATATATTTAAAATGATAGCGCTTCCAGAAATTTCTTTAAAAATGATAAAGAAGACTTGGAGATATCTTTAACTTAAAGTAAGAACATAATAATTTACTTGACGGATTCATAGCAAGGTAATATGTGCTTGAAAATGTTCGTTAATAAAATATTGGATACGCTTACAACTTGGAACTTACATTTTCGTATAAAATCAAAGCTATGTTTGAATATGCAAATACGTACGTGATGAGTTGAAACTTTGGAAGCGTTAATTGAATATAACGAAGTGATTCCTACAAAATTTAAGCAAATGAATTCAAGTCAGTTTTACTAATTACAAAAATATTTTTAAATTAGTTATACAAGTTGTAATTAGAGGCGACTTCGAAATTTCACAGGACTAAAAGACTTTGTTAAGACTTTGAAACTTTGAGTTGAATCAGCCTATTTTTAGATTTTTGCGTAACGAGGGTGATATTTATTAAATTTACACATTTTGTGTAAAATCATGTCTTCTAATATTGATTAAAATATGAAAATTTTTAAGAACACACGCATAGGTATTTATTCGACAAATCCAAGTCCTATACGATTAAAACAATTGGAATTGAAAAAAAAAATCACGTCAAAAATAGAAAATAAAACACATGAATTGTATTAAATATTGGATTGGTAGTAAAACTGAGAACAATTTGTACACAAATATTGGAACTATGATATTGATATATATTGATAAATTAACAGTTAACAAACATCCAACTTTCGAAATGTGTAAATGTTAAGTAAAGAATTACTTTCTAGATAATTTGATTGTATTAAATCGATAATATTTTTTTGCAGCCTCATGTTACAAAAAAAATAATACGGATAAAACGGCACAAAAAGGTGATTGTTTTAAGTAAGTAAGAAAAAATATTAACAACAAATGAAATAATTTATCTAAAGGAAAAAATACAAGGTGTGGGTTAAAATAAGTTCAAAATTAAATTGATATAAAACAATAAAGGCTTGTACCAGTTGAGATAAGACCTGGCATATATTTCCTAATTGAAGGATTAATAAAAAAGCCTTATTAATATAATTAATAAAAAGCCTTAATAACGCGAAAGATACTTTTCTAATCAAACGCAAGCAATCCTTTAATCAAAACTAGATTATAGTGAATACAAGAAAACTTTTTCCATCAAAAAAATTAATAAAATAAATAATAAAAACCTATTCAAACGATATCAATAAGTCTTGTCCTCGATTTCTATTATATTTAACGTATTATAATCCGTAGATAGAACCATTCGTAGTGTGTCTAAAATTGTAGTTAGTTTTATTACAGTGCCACAAAAAGTGTTTTGAGTTAACTGTGACGGGTGAGCGTAGTTAGATATTTTAGTAAAAACTTTGTAAAGGTTACGATTCGTACAAAAAACTATTGTTCGTAAGCAAAAACACTTATTTCTTGAATACATGAACCGGGGATTAGTTTATGTCTTAAGAAAAAAATATGATGAATACTTCAACTACTTTCTTTTTATGCATTTTCTAACAGGGCGTTGGCAAGTTACTAATAAGATATTTATGTGACGTAAAAATAAACTGGAAAGTAAAAACTCAATACCTAACCCTTCGCACCTAGTAAAAGCCATAAGTACAGTTTGGTCTGTTTAAAGTATCTGGTATTCGTCTAGTCAAAACCAAAAGACAAAAGTTTCGTAATGATACAAAAATATAAGAGACATTTAGAACATATTTTCCAATTTGGGAATGAGAATCTTTACTTTCTTTATTTCTAAATTACTGTCGTCGACGCTTGGTGAAATCCCATTGTAATTAACACCAATTTAATATTCATGTCCTCGTCTTTGGTTAAATAATTTTTTACTATAAAATTAGCAAATATTTGTGATAAGAGTTCTAAAATGCATTTGTAATCCTATAGCTGTAGTTTAATTAATATGATAGCTTTTTTGTTAGTTTTTTTTAAACGCGCTTGTTTCTGGATTTTTCAGTCAGATTTGGAAAATTAAAATTAAAAGCTATTTATTTTATTTATTTGTATTTATTTGTACCGGTGCAGGTGAACCAGCAGTAGTTAGCTAGTCAATAAAAACCAAAAATGCTCATTTATAATGCAATTAATCACCGAGTTGTATTAACTGGTCCAAGTGTATTATACGCAACTATAAGTATTTTATGATGCTATTTCCACTTCTTTTATGTGATAAAAATATCTATAAAACAAAAATTTTTCAAGCTTTTGATTTTTTTAAAGCTCTAGGTGTAATAAAAATAAACTATAAAAATGCAAAACGTTTTGATGGTAAATATTTTCGTGAAAATTTTCAAGATAGGATTACAAAATAAAATGTTTTTTAAAACAAGATTTCAATAGCATTTAAAGGTAGCTTTCTGAAAAGTCAAGATCGGAAACGGATGCGCGGGAAGATCGCGTATAGTTAGTGGATGTGCCGTAGTCTGACGTGGCCGTGGCGAGGTCTGCAATAACTGCCGTACCTTGGGTAACGCCGTCCGTCGCTGCTGCCTCTTGCTCTGCTAACTTCTGTTTTAACACACGAATTCTTTCTTCTTTCTGTAACAAAAAAAATCCAAGTTAAACCTTGACTATATTTTTTTATGTGAGAGCTCAGCGTACAGGCACAGGGCACTCCTGATGGCAAGAGATAACCATGTATTTAAATATTTTATAGCATTAGTATAGTATAAATTCACACATTATAAATAATAATAAACAAAATCATTGACTTGAACCATTCGTGGTTAAAATAGCGTCTATTAATAAGATAGCTACCGATCGACAAACAAGCTCTATTAGTATAATGTAAATTTATATATTTTAAGTAATCTATACTTATATAAAATAGCATGTTCTGACTGACTGATTCATCATCGCTAAGCAAAAACTGTAAAAGCAATGAAATTGGTGAGCAGGGTCGTCTTGTTAAGTAGACACCTATAACTAAGGACGGAGTTTTGGAAATTCTTTATCTAAAGGGGTGAATAGGGGTTGCAAGTTTGTATGAAAGTTTAAGTTAGAAGCATGAAACTTTATTTTTAGGCTACTAATTGAAAATGAGTAGAAATGTATTTAAGCGTTTCTGGAAATTCTACTTCTATGGGGGTGAAATAGGGGTTGAAAGTTTGTCTAAAAGTCCTTATTAATGTAGTATTCAAAGAAATCTTTACTTAAAATAATCTGTTGAATCAAACAAAAAATATATTAACTGACACCCGAGGCAAGCCGCGGGTTACAGCTAGTAATAAATATAGTAATTGACTTAAACCATTCGTGGTTAAAATAGCCCGAATGCCGTCGAAAATTACTCGCAAAGTAACTTAAAACCCGCTACAGTTAACTTCTGTCATGAATTAATATGATACGAGAATGCTGAAGTGCTGCTCAGTAAGTTTGATCTATTTTGGCTGCGGTTTTGGCTTTCGCCCAGAGAGATATTACTTATATAGTTGTTTTAACAGTGTGGTTAGTGAGAAGAATGTGAATATTGTAGTTTGTTACTTCATACATGTTACTAACTCTCTGTTCGGGATTGGATAAGTGCTCGGTTGGCGATAGGGAATCCTAAACCTATCAAATTGTGGGACTTAGTGTCTTCGGCTAGTCGTGGGTGCCGCAGTTGTGCCATTGCCTTCTCCTTTGAGGATATGGGCGTAAAGATAATGGTGAAGATAATCGGATGGTAATTTTTTAACCATAAACTGAGAGGTAAGCTATCCTATTCTTTCAAGTTGGATCAAACTGCAAACGGTGTGCAAATTTGATTGAAATCGGTTAAGTAGTTAAGAAGTCCATTGCGGGAAAAAAAATTTAATACACCTCATTTATATATATTAAGATAAACAAAAAGTTATAGTGTTTTCTGTAGCTATATTTGTAAAAAATGGGTTTGATGCAGTACTTATAATACGACTGATAGACGATTGAAGGCTATATATTTCCAATGGCTATTTCCCGTGCTTATCCCATGGACGGATCAGTTTCGACAATTCTTTTTTCGTTGTGTCATTCATTGTCAGGAGATTCTTTTGAAAAGAAAAACTGGGAAAATTGAATGGAAATTGGGAAAAACAATGTTTCAATCCATATAAACTGTTAGTTAAGATAAAGCGATAGGAAGTTTTTGGATTGGGTAGTTCATAAAAATAAATGGGGTTTGTCGTGGCACTTATAAAACGAGAACTGATAGGGCAATTGATGGTCTTGTATAGCAGAATAACTAAGAGTATCAAAACATTTGAAAAATTGATCTTTGAATTGAATTGAATTTTCACTTTGCGGAATGGGTAAAAACTTCTAAACTCGCGTCAGACCGAAAACTCGTATGATGTCGCAGGGCGCTTGCACGAGTGTTCGTGTTGTCATGTTTGTGTACGATAGCGCAAGAAATGAAGTTTGTATTCTACCACATAAATGATAGTACTTTCATACTGATAATTAAAGCAATTCGTGCAAAATTATTCCCTAACTATTCCAAAATATCAAAAATGCAAAACCTTCAAGTTTTCACTTCTGCCGGTACTCCCGGAGTGCAACCCGTTGTTTTTTTTTCAATATTTAGCATGTGTTTTACTGTCCCGTTTGTTTTGGCAAGTCTAGTTTCTTAGAGTGCCAAGTGAATGAAATTTGCGGGTCTGCTAGTACATAAAGCTAGTGTATGATCAGTTTTTAAAAAAAAAAATACTTTAGTGCTTCGATTTGTAAGTGCCATTTCGAGCAGCTAAATTGAAACGTAATATTTAAGACTTGGTATATCTTGACATCCTGAAGTCATCCAAAACCGATAGGGTATTTTTTTTTATAGAAGAGGAGGCAAACGAGCAAGTGGGTCACCTGATGG
This sequence comes from Calephelis nemesis, assembly GCA_002245505.1. Classification (NCBI taxonomy): domain Eukaryota; kingdom Metazoa; phylum Arthropoda; class Insecta; order Lepidoptera; family Riodinidae; genus Calephelis; species Calephelis nemesis. The sequence goes on along the minus strand of NJDD01006762.1, from coordinate 183,499 downwards.
AAAGTGATCACCTCCGCCTAATGTTGGAAATTGTAGCAAATCCCATGAACACCTTTCGGTTTCATAATCATCTTCTATCTATGTCATAATAACTTCGTATTGACTTCCAATTTACAAATGCGTGCATAAGTTCAGCTCTAAACCGCGAAATGAATCAAAATTGACCAGCTACTTGGTTTTCCCCGTGTTGGTCCGGGCTCCTTTGCAGAATAGACCATCTGCCTTTCAAGCCAGGCAGCTCGTAAAAGGCGAGCATGGGCTTATCATCACTAACACCGTGACATCTGACTCGGTGGTAGAGTTTCGCAGCGACTCGCCCGGATTGGTACCACCGCCTTACCTATTCCTGCTGCCATAACGTCATGACGTGTTCCGGTTCGGAGGGTAAGGTAGCCGGTAAACTTACTTTTGCTCGAGGCCTAACATCCTGACCTCAGGTTGGCAACGCACCATTACCATGTTTGGTGTCTCTAGGCGGCGTGAATTTCTTACCATCAGGAAATCCGTCTGCTTGTTTGTCTTCCTATAACATAAAAAAAAATAAAAAAAAATAAATGATCAGAAAATCCAGAAAACATATTTTCTTTTAGTTGTCCGTCTCGGAGATCGAAGTGAGACCTCATGCTATCGAGACCAGTATTGTCGCTAAGCCAGAGGCCACACAGGCGATGTAT
>NJDD01006762.1:123334-182817 GCA_002245505.1 Calephelis nemesis | reverse complement strand
ACAGGCGATGTATGTAAAATTGGGCCCTTAAACAGAAATGAATATTTAATTAATTGTTTTTAATATTGACTTTATAGTTTGTCTCGTTATACCATTATCAGCTTTGGTGTCTCTAGGCGGCGTGAATTTCTTACCATCAGGAAATGCGTCTGCGTATTTGCCTTCCTATAACATAAAAAAAGCTACATGTCATAATAATTTTGTATTGTCAATCGAATTGCACACGATGGATGCAAAACTTCAGCTCAGAACCGGGTGGTGGATCAAAGTTGATCAGTTACATGTCGTAATAATTTCTTATTATCATGCGATTAACACATGGATTCAAAAATTCATCTCAAAGCCGGGAAGTCAATCAAATTTGAATTACAAGATTCCATTACAAACACCGGGACAGGTGAAATTAAATAAAAACTTGTAAAAAAAGCAAATAAAGCTTAATCAATTTGACAATGAAATTAAGCTTAGAAAACTGAGAAGTTTTATAAACACATAAATACATACGTCTGTTTAACACTATTAAATGTGTTAATAAAAAAATGCAGATTAATTTTTTTTTAATCTTTAGATTTTCTTAAGATATTTTGATATTGTGTCTAAGGACTATAAAAGTCAACGTAGTCGATTTAAGAATATTACCTCATCATTTACATTTCCGACTGACAAAAATTGAGTCAGCTAATAGAAAAGTATTTTCGCAATCATATCCCCGAAGAGGCAGGCAGAGACACAACATGGACACCTACGACTAGCCAAAGACAATAAGTCTCAATGTGATAGGTGGCAAGTCTATCGCCATTATTTAGTAATTATTAATACTTTATACTAAAGCAAATTAGATTATTGCTTCCATATCCAGAATTTTTTAGAAGTCTTGTTTGTATGTTTGTTAGAGAAGCACGAGAAAGTACCTACGAAGATTTTGATTGAAATTTTGTATGTATAGAAAAGCGTGGTAATTTGGATTTTAGTCTGGATAACGTGTTATCAAAATCAGTCCAGCAGGAGCCCAAGCATTTAAGTATTCTTATCTGCTGTAAAAAAAGTTTTTAATTAAAATTTAGTCGTTAGTTTATTCAGCTCAGTACTTACAGTAATGATATTTTTTTATATATGCCACGGTTAGTCTTCTGATATGAAAAGCTACATAAAATCTCATTAAATGAACCTGCTATTTTTACATCAACAAAACGTATTTAAATAAAAATTGTATAAAAAGCTAGTGAAGTATATTATGCCAACAAAAGCTGCATTGTCTGGATAAAAACAGGACAAAAGGGATTTTAGGCGGCAACAGTACATCACGACCCTTATTATACTTTCCCTTTATTCTTTATAAACAAAAATAATTGGAATTTAGGCAAACACGACATTAAAAATAGCAATAGCCGTGGTTTGGTTTTGCTACTTTTGATATAAATTTAATTACTGTCATATTGTAAATCTATAATATAAAAATGAATCGCTAAATGTGTTGGTAAGCGCATAACTTCCGAACGGCTGGACCGATTTAGCTAACTTTTTTATTATTGTAGTACTTATGATAAGGAGAAGGTTCTTACGAAAAGAAAAACCGGGAAAGTTGCAGGGAAGATGGGAAAAATAATACTTTATTATTTTTCATACTGAACGGGTGAAACGAAGTTCGCCGGGACAGCTAGTAAAAAATATATTTAGGTTTTAATTTTTCAGAATTCACATCAAACTTCTCGAGCGACTTTCTACGAATTCTGACGCTTTTTATATTATTTAAGCGCAATAATACTAAGAAAACACTGACGTCAAATACATAACTACGCCATTTATGTAAACAAACAAATAAATAAATATAATCTACATTCCTAGATCAGTCAAATTGAATCTAACCCCGAAGTAAGCAAATTATATGCTTGTGTTATGGATGTTAGTCAATGATTCTAATACATAGAAATACTTAAATAGATACCAGAGTAGATTTAATAAAGGTCTAGGACCCGAAAATGCAGACATCTAAAAGTTTATCACGCAAATGCGTGCCTCCGTCGGAAATCGCACCCGAGCCTCGCGGTTGGTCAATGTAGTTAGGCGTATACGCTAGCCACTCGACCAACGAGGCGGTCAAATAAATATATATTAAAAAGTACCTGTAGTACTTTTTCAGAGTAAGGTAAAAATATATTATCTACATTATAAAAATGAATCGCTAAATGTGTTGGTAAGCGCATAACTTCCGAACGACTGGACCGATTTAGCTAATACTTTTTTATTATATCAGTTATTGTCAGGAGAGGGTTTTTATGGAAAGAAAAATTGGGAAAATTGGAAGAAAAATGGGAAAAACTGTACTTTATTTTTTTTGAATGGGTGGAACGAAGTTCGCCGGGACAGCTAGTAAAACATAAATAAAATAATGGAAGTTTGTAATGTGTTTATTAATTGCATAATTCATACAGAGAATTTTGTTTAGCAAGTAAAAAGACGACGCTACTTCTTATTAATTAAAACTTCGAAGGACTATATTACTGTCGACATAAACAACAACTTTAATGCTGCGACTTCTTACTTTTAGTACTTATTCCAAAATAACAACTTTTTGCCATACTGTCTTATAGTTGTTAATTTTTTTTTGTTGTGAATATATTAACTACTAGCTTCCCGTTCCGGCTTCGCTCGGATGGTATTTTTTTTACCATAAATTGAGATATAAGCTATCCTATCTCTCAAGTTGGATCGAACTGCACATGGTGTGCGAATTTTATTATAATCGGTTAAGTGGTTTAGGAGTCTATTGAGGACAAACATTGTGACGCGAGATTTATATACATATATTAAGATAAACTACAGCCTACGTACATTTATTGAAATTTAGAAAATCCAGTTTAAATTTAACAGTTTTTTACAAATCTCAAATTCTACGAATTGTTTGAAATTATGGAAAAAAAAGATTTTTTATGATATTAGAAAACAAACAAGCAGATGGATTTCCTGATGGTTGGAAATTCACACCACTTAGATATACCGAAGGTTGTAATGGTGTATTGCCAATCTGAAGCCGGGATGTTAGGCCTCGAGCAAAAGTAAGTTTACCGGCTATCTTACCCTCCGAACTTGAGCACGTTAACGGCAAGCGCTGACGTTCTGGCGGCTGGAAATGGTAAGGCCCACCGCCTTACGGTTACTTTTGCAAAAAGGTTCAAATTTCCAAAGGACTTTGTTTACAAGCAGGATTGCATCTCTTATTTCCTAAACCTATTAGATTTGTTATTTATGTAATTGTTTATAACACAAAATATTTTTACAAAATACATAGAAAGTGATAAACAGAAACGAATAAGAGACGGGTTCAGTAAAAAATAATAAAATACAGCAAACAATTTGAAGAAAACTAAAAAATGAATACATAAATACAAGATCCGAATAAAATATGTTTATATTACACTAGCTGTTCCCGCGAACTTCGTTTCGCCCATTCAGTTTGTATGGGAAAAATTAAAATGTTGTTGTTCCCAGTTTCCTCACAATTGAACAGAATAAAAAGTATCCTATGTCCTTCTCCCGGTTCTAAGCTATCTCCCCACCAATTTGCAGCCTAATCAGTTCAGCCGTTCTTGAGTTATAAATAGTGTAACTAACACCACTTTCTTTTATATATATAGATGACTATTTTTTACCTGTGCTATAAGTTTTTGTAGCTCCTCGTTTTCTTTCACGAGCTCCCGGTAGCGTTCCTCGTCTGCCGGTCCATTGCCCGAGCCAGATCCTCGGCCGCTGTCAACTCGCTCCGTGGGATGTCTGATCACTTCTATAACCTGCCCAAATAGCATAATACATTAGATGTAATTTAAAATTCACAAATAAATGCAAATTTGTAATACTAGTTGCTTATCTTCGACAGTATAGAATAGTAACGATTTACATAATATAAACTTTCATCCTCTATTATGGTACTTTACGACTTGATTTAAAAAAAAAACATAAATTATATATTTCATTTTATTAAAATCGGTTCAGTGGTTAGGTCGTAAAAGTGTAACAGGCAGTCATACTTTTACAATATGCTAGTGTCTACGCCGTTTGCGTTCCGTCGTGAAATAGAAGAAGAAGAAACTGTCAACGTCATGTAATCTGTGCAACGAATATGCTTATGCAGAGTTCTGTTCCCGCCTAACCTTTATACCGCTTACGCAGCTTTGTTAAAACTTGTATTTACAATTAGATTTAAATATTGAAAAACAAACATTTCAACACACATCCCAAAACCTGTTCCTTGAATCGCTTAAATAGCTTTTGCCCACGCTTTAATTCGCAATTAAGCAAACTAAAGAGTATCCTATTACTTATAAAAGTAATACTAATTACTTTTGCTACCTTCAAGAATATGTGTACAAAGTTTCATGAAGACTGGGTAAGCAGTTTTGTAAAAAGCGTAACAAACAAACTTACATTCATTTACATTTGCTAAGTGGTAAATTTAGCAGCGACTCGCTTGGATTGGTAAGTATCCTCATCGGTTCTATTCCTGCTGCCATTGACGTGTTTCGTTTCGCAGGGTAAGGTAGCCGCTAAGCTTACTTTTGCTTGAGGCCTAAAATCTCGGATTTAGTTTGGTAACGCACCATTGATGTCTCTAGGCGACGTGAATTTCTTACCATCAGGAAATTCGTCTGCTTGTTTGCTTTCCATCATTATAAAAAAAATTGTGTGTGTACTTATGTACACGCGTTAGAAGTTATACTTCTTCGGCGTAATAAGATAAAAATCTTTTTAATTTTTTTATCTTTTGCCTTATTTTACATTTGTAGACAAAATGACACTAACCATAGAAAAAAGTTATTTAATACATTAAAAGTTTTATTATAATGCATTATTTAGTTAAATAAAGTTTATTTAATATTTAATAAAAACTAAAATGTTATCTATAGCTAACTTCATCATGTCGGTTTTTCGTGACGGCGTGCGCGCATCGTAAAAATTTACCCTCATCATTTTTTCCTAACGCGCCAAAAGAAGTATAACTTCAAAAAAAGTTGTGGGAGTAACATTAATTTTTAATATTAACCGTGTAAAATTAATGAGTACATTGTGGAACATTAGGCTGTGTGTCAAACAGAATCGATTCTGGCATGTGATGACGTCACCGATCCTATTACAGCGCTGATGGGATCGTTACTCGCTATCAGGTTAATGGTCCGCGGCTAAATGAGTTTGGAACACATTTTTAATTAAGGAATTTTCATTAATTGAAGTACATTTTGATGTTAATTTTCAAGTTTATATTAAGATAGTGATAAGATAAGATAACATAACAAGATAAGATAATTCGTCTGTGAGTTTGTTACGAGATTACTTTTAGAATTAATTTTGAAAAATCAATTTTCGTAAATTGGGTCATAATTGGGATACGGTTTTATGTAGATATACTGTTTTTGAGTCATGTTTAATATCGTAGAATGTGTTTTTACCCACTTTTAAAAGTCGGTTTAAATCGAAACTTCACACAATTAAATAAAAGGCCCAGAACATCACAGTAATTTAAAAAAATGATTATCGGGATAATTCTCTAGGAACTGGCGGCAAACTCAACCAATGTCAGTTTAAGAGCCTCAAAAAGCATGTAAAAAATCCTTAATAAAGTTAAAAAATAATCGCAAAATAGCTTTATACCTATCTTTTGAGGTATTTATTACCCTTTTTGCGGTAATTAATAGTTTTAAATAATATATGATTTACGATGCTTTCGCAAACATGATATTAATCATTATACAAGTAAATACGCTACTCAAAACTAGTTTTTAATTTTAAACAAAATTGCCTTCGACATAATTTTATTTAAATGAATATCTTATCGTAGTTTTAAAAGAACTTTGCAACAAAATGACGAACCACGCTTGAATTTGAAAAATTACATGATTTGAATACAAAAATAAAACATTGATGCTATTGATATAGTCACCAACATGTGAAGAAACACGCTTTCTATTCGAAGTCGGACAACATTATGCGGAAGAATTTTCCACCGAAGCTGAGAAAGGCTGGTACTCAAGCGTGGTAGAGCAAACTACTAAAGCGGAGAAGAGTCAGCTACCGGAGCAGGAAAAATACCGGTTTAAATAAAATCCTGGATTAGTTTGATGAACCAGCGCATTAAGTTTTTGTGATCCAGCTCGAACCTATCAACATAAAGTTTGAGTCAGAGAAGATTAATAAATAATAAATAAATATCCCTGGACAAGTCTCAAAAATTGAACCTAACCCCAAAGTAAGCAAATTATATGCTTGTGTTATAGGTGTTAGTCAACGATATTATTACATAGAAATACTTGAATAGATACCAAAATAAATTTAATAAACACCCAGACCCGGAAACGCCGGAGACATCCAAATGTTCATCATACAAATGAGTCGTCGAGAATCGAACCCGAGCCTCGCGATTTGTCGATGCAGTTAGGAGAGTACGCTAGCCACTCGACCAACGAGGCGGTCAACAACGTTTATTTCGAAAACTCAAACACCTTACTTGGAAGAATTGAAAACAATAAAACACGAAGAAATCTCTAGCAATGGTTTTAGGGTAAGTCATAAATCTCTATGCAAATTGAAAATTGGAATTTAATATTATGATATTTTAAGTACTACTCTTGAACACTCTCTTCCCCCCGTGTTGGTACGGGTCCTTTGCAGAATAGACCATGTGCCTTCCTTGCCAGGCAGCTCGTAAAAGGCGAGCAAAGGCTCACCATTACTAACACCGTGAATTCTGACTAGGTGGTAGAGTTTAGCAGCGACTCGCCCGGATTGGTACCACCGCCTTACCTATTCCTGCCACCATAACCTCATGACGTGTTCCGGTTCGGAGGATAAGGTAGCCGGTAAACTTACTATTGCTCGAGACCTAACATCCCGGCCCCAGGTTGGCAACGCACCATTACCACATTTGGTGTCTCTAGGCGGCGTGAATTCCTTACCATCAGGAAATCCCTCTGCTTGTTTGCCTTCCAATATCATAAAAAAAAACTACTCGTGAACACAATAATAACACAATTCCAAAAAACTCGAAAAATCCGATAAAATAATGTATTGTTTACTGCTAACTAAACATTAATAATTGACTAGTAATGTGTTAAAGGGTTCAAATTTGCACAAAATCAAAATTCATGAGAAGCCCTACTGGTCTTTCTATGATGTACCTACCTAACACCCAAAGGTAATTTTAATACGATAATTTATGAAAATTCTACTCAAATTTCGAATATGCGAGAGATTTCCACAGTTGACAGACCCCAGCATTTAGGGCCACGGCTAAAACCTTTATTAAGGCCCCATACTCAGTCAGCCAGAAGAGCCAATCACCGCGCTCCCCCGTTCCATGGTTACTATGAACAATGGCGCTCTAAAGTAAACGTCTTAAGCGACAAATCACTATTTTTGACACTATAAAAGTAATTTGAAAAAAAGTATAAAAACTGAAACACTTATCTTTTAGGTATAGAACTTATCTATGTTTATGTTAAATCTGGTGTCGATATTTTCACAATTGAAGTACTTTTTTTTATTTTTTTATTTCATTGCATATGTAAATTAAACGTACCTGGAAACCAAATTAAGGCTGGAAATAACCATTGAGAGCTGATGTAAAATCTGCTTAATATGTAAATAATACACGAAAATGTATGCGCAATGTACAGGGTTGACAACTTCTTGATTTGATTGAGTATCTATTCGTATCTACGAGCTCGTATCTACGAGCACATGAGATTAATTACTTGCCCAAGTGCACAAAACAAAGCACAAGATTAGCATCATTGTTACATAAATATGTATTTAAACCCCCAAGTGAAAAAAGGGTGTTATAAGTTTGACGTTGTTTTTGTATGTCTGCCTCTGCAAACATAACTTTTAAATGGCTCGTCAGATTTCGATGCGAATTTTTGTTAGCATTCCAACAAAAAACGACCTGATCAGGATTGTTCTTAGCTATAATGTTTTGAAAGGGATTGTTGATTTTTTTAATTTTAGGACTGTCTTTTCTGCGTTTTAGGAATATGTGATAATTTAGCTATTAATTTTACACCATCATATCTGTTAACAAAATAGAACTGTACCTGTATACTTAAGTTATTCCTACCAAATCCCATGATAGGTTACTCAGACGCTTTCTAGAAACTTTTTTTTTTATTTTTATGTCGATTTAGCTCATTCTCTTGCTGACATTTACATTTTTTTGTTAACTCAAAGATTAAGTCACATTTAATAAAAATCACAAAGTAAATTTAGGTAATTAATATTAATTAAGATTCTCGTCTGAAGGATAAATGTAATGGATAATAGGCACGCGGGCAAACCGGTGAGTTTGATTTCAGTTCATACATGTAAAAAGTTAGCTTAAAAATAAGTTATTACAATGAGTGCAGACAATGAATAGCGCCTTTGGATTTTTCAAGTTGTGGCAACCCTAGCAATACACTGCGCTTTGGGTAAACTGTTATTTACGACGGTGTGTCAAATAAGTTTTGAAATATGGCACTTCATAAACAAACATCACACAAAATCTAAATTTAGATTATATCTACAGACGTTTTTACAGTATTTATTATACTGGTGCCTTCGTAACTGTAATACTAATTAACAAAAAAACAAGTTATTTATTTCATTAACTTAATATATCAGAATAAGTTCCCCGTGTTGGTCTGGGCTCCTTTGCAGAATAGACCATCTGCCTTTCTTGCCAGGCAGCTCGTAAAAGGCGAGCAAAGGCTCACCGTCACTAACACCGTGAATTATGACTAGGTGGTAGAGCTTCGCAGCGACTCGCCCAGATTGGTACCACCGCCTTACCTATTCCTACCGCCATAACGTCATGACGTGTTCCGGTTCGGAGGGTAAGGTAGCCGGTAAACTTACTTGCCGGTAAACTCAGGTTGGCAACGCACCATTACCATGTTTGGTGTCTCTAGCCGGCGTGAATTTCTTACCATCAGGAAATCCGTCTGCTTGTTTGTCTTCCTATAACATAAAAAAATCAGAAAATCCAGAAAACATATTTTCTTATAGTTGTCCGTCTCGGGGATCGAAATGAGACCTCATGCTATCGAGACCAATATTGTCGCTAAGCCAGAGGCTACATAGGCGGTGAATGTAAAATTGGGCCCTTAAACAAAAGTGAATATTTAGATAATTAATTGTTTTTAATATTGACTTTATAGTTTGTTTCGTTATATGTTTCAAGTAATAAGTTTTTTAGTTTAGAAATTACAGACAGTACAAAACTATTTTTTTTGACTAAATAACTTAAAATCAGGAAAGAATAGAAACATTTAAACCTAAAGCCATCTTACATATACAAACACATCTTCACTTTTTCTCCCATGTTGGTCTGGACTCCTTTGACTATCTCTCCATAGACCATCTGCCTTCCTAACAAATTGGTCGTAAAATGCGAGCATATCTTTACCCTCACTAACACCGTGACATCCTACTAGGTGGTAGAGTTTCGCAGTAACTCGCCCGGATTGGTACCATGATCTTACTTATTACTGCCGCCATAACGTCAGTGTTCCGGTTTGGAGGGTTAGGTAGCCGATAAAGTTACTTTTGCTCGAACCCTACCATCCCTGCCTCAGGTTGACAAGGTACCATTACCACCTTTGGTGTTTCTAGGCGGCGTGAATTTCTTGCCATGTGGAAATCTGTCTGCTTGTTTGCCTTCTAATGTCATAAAATAAAAACTTTAAGCCCCTTCTGCCAAGGTAGGCAAGTCAGCTAGTCTTTAACTTGTGTTCGTGTGTATGTCACTGAACTCCTTCTAGACGACTGGACCGATGTTGATGAAACTTTTTGTGTGTGTGTTCAAGAGAATTCGAGAATGGTTTAAATTCACAATTTGGTCTCCTGGAAAATGGTCTTAATTTTTTTTTAATAATAAGCAGTTGTTAATTTTTGGAATGTTTCACATTGTATCCGACACAAACAAATTCAAAAACGGCGGATTATTTTGTTAATGGCATTTTTCAGTCGAATTATTTTTTCAGATGACAGCACAATCCTCGCTGTCATATTGAAACTATTTTCAGTTTTTTTTTATTGTAACAAACAAATTCAAAAACGGCGGATTATTTTGTTAATGGGTATTTTTCAGTCGAATTATTTTTTCAGATGACAGCACAATCCTCGCTGTCATATTGAAACTTTTTTCAGTTGTTTGTTTTCTTTTGTTGTGTTATGTAGCGAAGAACGTACCGGGCCGCTAGTCTATATATTTAAAAGAAAGTGGTGTTAGTTACACTATTTATAACTCAAGAACGGCTACACCGATTAGGCTGAAAATTGGTAGGAAGGTAACTTAAGACGGGGGAGAAGGACATAGGATACTTTTTATCCTGTTCAATTGTGAGGAAACTGGGAAAAACAACATTTTGATTTTTCCCATACAAACTAAACGGGCGGAACGAAGTTGGCGGGAACAGCTAGTATAGTATAAAAACTTATAAAGCGTTTCATTAGAAATGTTTATTGAACACACAAAGTGTTTAGTGTTTATTGAAGGCACAAAGTGTTCGAGGTCTGACGTCATCCTTTCACGTTTAACTCATCAGCGGCCATTTCGCCAGACACTATTAATTATCAAAGTTAGACTTCACAGCCAACAGGTAGAGTTTCATCGCAATTCAGAATGATATTCATTTACTTTGATCAACTCTTGTTCATTTTGCGGCAATGTTTGCCTAAATTAATATAATACGCCCTTCATCGGCGCAAAGCAGTTACTTCGTACGGCAGCTTTGGTTAACTTTAACATTATTTTTAACATAAAAAAGTAAGTATCTTCACGCCCATATCCTCAAAAAATTAGGCAGAGGTCACCCACGACTAGCCGTAGACAATCAGTCTCGCAATGTGATAGGTGGCAGGCCTATCGCCAACCAGGCACATATCGCATTCCCAAGCAACGTTTCTTTTCAGAAAATAAGAAAAACCAAATTGTCTTTTTGTTGCCCGACTTTGGAAAAGGAGGAGGCTCTTAACTTAGTCGTATGTTTTTTTTGTGTGTTTCTTATGCCCGATTTCACCAAGAGCCCCTATACTTTAGGGGACCTTTTAACGTTACTTATGGGACTGTTTCCATATAAAACAGTCCCCTAAAACACGTTAAAAGGTCCCCTAAATATAGGGGCTCTTGGTGAAATCGGGCATTAGGCAATTACTCCGTCAATAGCTAACCGATTTTGATTGACCGTTTTTTAAAAGATAGGTTCAGAGGTCGTCGACTAATAATTTTTAACTCAAAAAAGAGTATTTGAGTTATAAATTAACGAAAACGAGTTTTTGAGTTACACTTAATACTGCAAATTTTTTTATTACAAACATATTAGGATGTTGACAAAGAGCATCAAGTGCCAAATGTTACGATCTTATCTTATCTACTGATTTTTAAAATTGGCCGTAAAATACTGACACCCAAAGTCTAAAACTATCTAAACGTATTTTTTGATAAAAAAAATATTATTAATAATTAAAAAATAAATTATTTTATTTGTCTTTGTATCACAGTTGTTCAGCTCTCCCGCAGAAACCCGTTTAGATATTAGAATAAAAAGTAGCCTCTAGCACTCTTTATCTTCACATTTAAAAATGATGCCACAAAAAAGCTTCGTTGCGAAGTGACGGACAACCATTACAAAAATGTACTTTTACATTTATAAAATTAGTATTTTGTCTAACTTAAGATAAACGAACAGATGTTTATGATGAATTATGGATGTTTTAATTTATGACTTATAGTGAATCTAGAACGGGATGACCGCATTTTTATAAGCAAACTAGCTTTACCGGCGAACTTCACTTCATCCGTTTAGTATAGAAAAGAATAAAGTATTGTTTTTCCCATTTTTTCCTGCAACTTTCCCTTTTTTTTCTTCAAAAGAACCTTTTCTTAATAATAGCTAAAACAATAATAAAAGAATTAAATAAATCGGTCAATTCGTTCGAAAGTTATGCGCTTACTAACATATTTAGCGATTCATTTTTATATTATACATAGAAAAACTAATAATACATTAACAGACATCAGAGATATTATCAAAATGAACGTGAGGCTTAAAGTCCCAGTTTTTGGGCTAATTTTCTTATTAAACTGTTAAGAAAATTAGAGATACGGTGAGAGCTTCAATATAGGTGGGTCATGTAAAATCTATCACCTAGTTTAACTGACTGTAATGCTGAAATAATTCAAAAACTTAAATAACAAGATTATCCCACTACCAATAAACAGGATTCGCACAATTATAATATTTCTATTTCTATTTAGTTAACGAGGCAATATTAATAAAACAGATTTTAATATTGTTAATATGAGAGTTTATTTCTTTGTTTGCCCTTCTCTTACGTCGCAACAAACCAATGTTTGGGTATAAATTTTTATTTTTGTGTATGGACAAAATGATATAGGCTACTTTTTGTCCTAATATCTAAATAGTTTAAAATAATGAAATAATTTAACAACCTAAAAAATAAGATCATTCACTAATCATTCACCTATTTCTATTTGGTTTACGAGTTTATTTTAATAAAACATAACGGGCAAAGCAGAAAATCACTGTTGAGGTAAATTAAGCCTCAACAAACACTGAGCTTTTCCTTGGCGGACTCATGTTTCTAATCTTAACTATCAGTTTTCTGCGGCTTCGCTCACGTTTTCACAGGAACCCGTTGTGCGTTCGCCATTAAAAGTAGGTTATATGTCAATCCATGTTACAATCTGTTTTCCAAATTTTAAACAAATCTGTTCAGACATTGCAGCGTGAAATAGTAACAAACATACACACATCCTTACAATCTTTCGCATTTATAATATTAGTAGGATATCACTTTTTTAAGTTTTTTTATGTAATCAAACTATATTACTTATGTTGCTTATGTTTAGGGTTAGGTTAGATTTCTTGTTGTTTTTTTTGCTAATGATGTGTGGCAAGATTTAGTCTGTCAATTAATGTTTTCTTTCTTTTTAGATAAAAATATTATTAATTTGAAAGTGTGTTTCTTGGTTTGTCCTTCTTTTACGTCGCAACAAACCGATGTTTGGGTATAAACTTTTAATATTGTGTGTGGAATTTTGTTTATGTGTAGGTGGAGAAAGTGATATAGGCTACTTTTTTCCTAATATCTAAACAAGTACAACTAGAACAATAACAAATTTAAATAAACGTAATGTCTAGTAAATTAGAATTAAAACAAAATTCCACTCACCTTAGGTATGAAAATTAGTGCCATGCTAAGAAAACAGCAAAAGACGATAGCCAGTGAGACGAAGGCGAAAGCAGCGTCTTGCTGGCTAGCGATGACGAGGGTCACAGGAGCGGTGATGAGGCACAGCACCACCACGTTGTATATACTCATCCCCACGTATCTGGAGTCGTTGATCTGTCGTATCTTCACGGATCTCGTCTCATACGCGAGAAAGAGACCGAACACTAGCACCAATCCCTTATATCCGTACATGACCCCTGAAAAATATTAGTCGTTAATAAATTTGTCTAAGGCCAATTTTATATCCGGGAAATTGTTTTTGTATTCAATTCCCGTTATCTTATTGTCAATTACGGGGACTTTGTCAGTGAGTTACTTCGTAGAGATAAGGTACGGCTTATGAGTATTTTATGGGATGTAGATAACACTAGCCGTTTATCTGTGACTTTGCACGCGTAGGATAGTAAAGGAGCCCGGACCAAAACTAGTCTATTATAAACATTTTACGCCCTGTTGTAATAGTTGGTAATTTTTGATACTTCCCTGTCCCTCTTTTGGGATTCTTGGGAGTAATGGACGATACTTTTCTCTTTTAGTCTTTACGCGCTATGTGTATCTGTCTGTGCTCTTACTCTTAAGCGTAACCCCCCCGTGTTGGTCCAGGCTCCTTTATAGAACCAACCATCTACCTTCCTGCCAGGCAGCTCATAAAAAGGCGAGCACAGGCTTACCGTCACTTACACCGTGACATCCTACTAGGTGGTAGAGTCTCGCAGCAACTCGCCCGTATTTGTACCACCGCGTCATCTATTCCTGCCACAAAAACGTTAGTGCTTGCCGTTGACGTATTCCGGTCTAGATGGTAAGGTAGCCGATAGACTTACTTTTGCTCAAGGCCTAACATCCTGGCCTCAGGTTGGCAACGTACCATTATCGCCTTTGGTTTCTCTAAGCGGCGTAAATTTCATACCATCAGGAAACTCGTCAGCTGGTTTGCCTTCCAATATCATAAAAACAGCGTGAGCGTAAATTTTTAGTATGTTTGTTTGTAACCGATTGCTACTAAAATAGTAAATAAATAATGTTAATTTATTATTATCGCCTCTGTGGTTTAGCGGTTCAGTTGTTGGACTTGATTGCATGAGGTCCTGGGTTTGAATTCCGGGTCAGGCAACAAACAAAATTGGATTTTTCTAATTTTCTAATAAAAAAAACGTTGCTCGGGATTGTACATATGCCCGGTTGTCGATAGGCTTGCCACCTTTCACATTGTGGGCCTTTGTGTCTTCGGCTAGTCGTGGGTGCCCTGGTTGTGCCTCTGAAAACCTCTTCGGGGATATGGGCGTGAGATACTTTTTTTAATTTACTAGTCACAAAAGTAAAAAGTTCGTTGGTTTTAACGTCAGCAGAAACCATTTCAATGCTTTATTGAACAACATCCAAAGTTGTTGGACTTTTGCAAAATTTAATTATTTTTCCATCCATATTAATTTCCTCCTCAAGTAATAAAGTTAATGAATTGAATTTTGTATGAAAGAAGCCTGAATCAAAGTTAATTTCATTTCTATGACAGGATTATCCGCAGTTATAAACAAGTTTAGTAATTATAAAGCGCTCTTTTTTGTTTTATTTTTAATTGAGAACGTAGAGTACTTAAGAACTTATTAGTTTATGAATAAAGATTAATCCCTCTATATTATAAAATCATGGAATACTTGTGTGTGTTTATTGATTATACATAATAATAATAATAAATATCCTGGACAAGTCACACAAATTGAATCTAACCCCAAAGTAAGCAAATTATATGCTTGTGTTATGGGTGTTAGTCGACGATTTTAATACATAGAAATACTTAAATAGATACCAAAATAAATTTAAAAGACACCCAGACCCGGAAATGCACACATTTAAATGTTCATCACACAAATGCCTGCCCCGTCGGGAATCGAACCCGATCTGCCTTCCTGTGCCAGGCAGCTCTTAAAAGGCGAGCATAGGCTTGCCGTCACTAACGCCGTGACATCTGACTAGGTGGTAGAGTTACGCAGCGACTCGCCCGGATTGGTACCACCGCCTTACCTATTCCTACCGCCATAACGTCATGACATGTTCCGGTTCGGAGGGTAAGATAGCCGGTTAACTTACTTTTGCTCGAGGCCTAACATCCCGTCCTCTGGTTAGCAACGCACCATTACTACTTTTGGTGTCTCTAGGCGGCGGGAATTTCTTAACATCAGGAAATCCGTCTGCTTGTTTGCCTTCCAATGTTATAAAAAAAATGTTTATTAGATACGTTACGCTGTGCTATTACAAATTGGTCAACTATAAGCAGAGAGGCAGCGAGAGAAAGGTAAGAGAGAGCGTTTCTTAAATGAAGATGAAATAATAATGTACTCTGAGGATAAAAGCTACCTACGTTCACTGTAATGAATCTGTCAGTATGCGTTGGAGTTTGAGATTGACGTAATAAGTCGAATAGCTATCCTAAAAACTGTCAAACTGAGGTAACATGGGTAAGGTACCTCATTACAACAAAGTGATAGATATTGGTCCCATCTTATTTATAGGTTTGAATTTTTCACCTTTGTAGGAATACTAGGGATTTGATTTATCGAAATAGAAAGTGGCGGTAGATGTAAATTTGTACAAATGTCACCAAAAACTTGTCACAAATATACGTATATTAGAACGACAGAGAAAAACAAAAACTACAGTTAGATAAAATTAAAGAGTACAATAGATCCTAAACGACGCAAAAACACAGAATGAGAACCAGAAAAGCGATTTAAAAACTTTTATATAAAAAAATAGCGCCTCTGTGGTCTAGTAGTCCGGCGTCGGACTTAACTTTGGGTTCGATCCCCGGGCCGGGAAATAAAAAAAATATAAAATGTATATTTTTAATTTTCTAATAGAACAAACGTTGCCCGGGATTGGATACGTGCCCGGTTGGCGATGGGCTTTATACCTATCACACTGTGAGGCTTAGTGTCTTCGGCTACTCATGGCTGCCCAGTTTGTGCCTCTTAGGCGACACGAACGTGAAGATAGAACTATGATCACCCCGGAAATACGTTCTTTTAAATAAAAAAAAAACATCTTTTTTCGGAGAAATCGGTCAACATACATACAAATATAAAAGACATCTATCCTTCTCCTTTTTTAAAAGTAAGTAAATGTAATTATAAAAGGTACTTTTGCACATATAAATTATTTTCTGTTCAAATCATTATATTACTTTCTCCAAACACCGTAATTGGATTAAGTAAAGAGTGAACGACTGAATGAAACCTGTTTATTACATCTTTTGATCGGCTAAATTGAGTTTGTTCATTCTAACTTATCCGGATAACCATTACAAATAACACTTATTGAATACAAAAGTAAACGATAATGTGTTGCCCTGTAATAAATTATCCTCCCATTTCGTGCAAATTGGTTATGTGTAGCAGTAGTTTTAGGGTTTATGTAAGGTTATATTTTCTTATCCTTTATTTAGTATACACTTCCAGTGGCATGGACTACGGTTGCTATTGTCTAGTTAATTTAACTAGTGGTCGCCCGATGGTCGGAATTCGACGATAATAAATTTTAATATCTTGTTGATAAGAACGCCATCTTTAATTCTCAAAACCAACTACTTTGTTTCCAAACTGTAAGGTGCGCCATTTGTGATCTTTTATCGTTGTCATCAATATATTTGTTTTTGTGTGTCAAATATATGGTAGTGAGGGTAATGTTTTATTTATTGATTAAATGTACTTTATAATCATTATTATTGATAAATATTAGCGTTCTGCTCTTCTCCTTCGCAAAAACTATAAGTGTGCCAAATTTTATGCTCATGCGTCTGCGCAATTGTCGTAAAAAGGGTCCAAAGCTTTGGCATATCGTATTAATATATAGATTTAAATAGTAAGTAATATTAAAACTGAAACCGAAAATAAAAAAACTTGTCTATTCAGTAAACAGCGTGATGGCGCTAGTGTGACATTTAAGGATTGTGTTTGAGAATTTTATAAAGATAATTATTTACGCGCAGTTAAACTACAAAAAACAGCCAAAAATTATTTTATTTTTGCACACATAGCTAAATGATATTTTTTCTGCCTTTAAAGTTTATAGAAATTTAAACCAAGCACAGGGAAAATATTAAAGTAAAAATACCTTGAAATGATAACTATTTTTCCGAAAAATAGGTAATGATCCCGAGATGGTACCTATTAGATAAATTATATCAATATTCCAATAGAAGTTTTTGAGTTATTCTTAACAACACATACATTTCCATTATTTATTTGTATAAATAATGTCTAAATTACTAATAGCAATGACGTTAAAGATCTCGTACTTAAAAGGTGACTCCATCAACTATTATAGTACATTGAAGAAAATTACATTTTTTGAAAAAATCGCTTAAAAATACTAATGTAGCTTTTCCTTATGAAAAATTTTTGCGAGTTACCATGCTATCTCTATTTCCAAAAGATTGACGAAAATTATAGTGATAATTGACGTAACAGATTAACATTAATAATTAAAGAAAAGTAAAAATCATACTAGATGAAAATAAAAATAAAATTAATCCTAATAATAAATCCTAGTTACAAAAATAATCTAGGATGATACTTCCTGTGGTGTCATGTTGTAAATCGGAAATTAGTGAAACTTCTACAGAAACAGAGTAACTGGTAGAGTAGAGTAGGAGAAATACACCTAGTGGGAACGGGTCCATTCTGTAGAATATACTATCTACCTTCTTGCTAAGCAGCTTCTACAAGGCGAGCAAAGGCTAATAAGGATATTACAAAGGAGACCCCTGGATAGAGTGCCATGTTGCAATTAGTCCGGGTAGGGATCACCTATCTTACAATTGGCAATTGGCTTAACACCTCGGTCACAAGACAACGACACACCTACAACATCTATGGTATCTATAGGTAAAGAAAGGATTAAAAATTTCGCCACAGGCTTTGAATGTTCAGAAGCACAAATGGTTAGAGCATTCGTCGCCTTGATTCTAAAAGGTACAAATTTAAATCCTGTCTGGGGCGATTTTTTTATTTCTTTGAAAGTTTGCAGAAAAATTTATAGGCGTAGAGCATTGGAGCAATTCGCAAAATCGAAGCGATAGACCTGTAACTAACTTCAGAGCGGCACAAGTATTCAATTTTATTGTACAAAAAGACCTCCAAATCGCAGTCAGTAAACACATACCTAACCAAACAGTGTTATGTTCACTTTCACAATGTTCAAGTTCAGGACGTATGTGAACATCGTCGTCGTTGTGTCGCGGGGCCTCCAGAGGGAATATCTCAACCCGTCGCTGCAGGGGGTCCCGCAGCTGCCACGCCGTCAGTATCGCTATATCCACTACGAGTAACCCACCAACCATTGTGTATAACTTCCAGCCGTGCATGCGTCTCTGTGAAAAAAAAATGTATTTGTTAGTGTTCGTATTTAATTGGTCCCGTTTTATATATCGCCCCTGTGGTCTTGTGGTCCAAGTGTTGGACTTGACTTCACGAGGACCCGGGTTCGAATCCCGAATCGGGTAACAAAAAGAAAATGTAGTATTTTCAATTTTCTAATAAAAAAACGTTGCTCGGGATTGGATATGTGCCCGGTTGGCGATAGGCTTGCCACCTATCACATTGTGGGACTTAGTGTCTTCGGCTAGTCGTGGGTGCCCTGGTTGTACTTACCTCTTCGGGGATAAGGGCGTGAAGATACTTACTTACTTACTTATTGATTATAAGAAATTACGACATTGCACGAGGAAATCGTATGAAAAGAGTAAAATGTGAAGAAAGCTGGATACTGTTTGCAAGAACCGTGACTTGTGGCGTACCACGGGTAGTCCCAGGGATGTCCCTTAACGGTAAGGGACCATCTTAAACTATGATATTCAGTCTTTTGCTTATTTACTCTTAAGTATACTAGTTACCTTCCCTTTAAATAATTATTCTGAACTTGAGAAAAGATATAGAAAGAGAGAAAATGATTACAACAATTAGAAAGAGCTGTGGCAACACTATACAAATTTACAAGTTCAATATAATCTATTTTTTTTATGAACATTGTGTCCCCATAATGATTTACAACGTCAAATACATTTCCCCGTGATGATTCAAGGCTTCTGTAAAAATAAACTGTCTGCCTACCTGCTAGGCAGTTCGTAAGAGACTATCGAAGGTCAAATGGGTCACTAACAATAAGACCACTGGTAGTAGAGTGTCTTGCTTCGATTATACGTCGATAAAAAAGTTTCACTTTAAAAACAACATTTTAACCTTACAGGACTTAAGGCCCCATACTCAGTCAGCCAGAAGAGCCAATCACCGCGCTCCCCCGTTCCATGATTACTATGAACAATGGCGCTCTAAAGTAAACGTCTTAAGCGACAAATCACTATTTTTGACACTATAAAAGTAATTTGAAAAAAAGTATAAAAACTGAAACACTTATCTTTTAGGTATAGTACTTATCTATGTTTTTGTTAAATCTGGTGTCGTTGTTTTCACAATTGAAGTAGACGGAAAGCAAAAGCTTTCAAAAAAGGGTTAACTTTTTGATTTTTTTTCTATCGAGCAAAGTGAAATGAATCGTGTTTTGGGAACACTAGTCTAGTAAAGCATATTCATGTTAATCTTGTGTATTTTTGTTAGCAAGATCCATTATTGCTTTGTATGAAAAAAACAGTAAACTGCTGACGTATTTTAGCGTATATGGCCTCTTAACTGATAAATTGTTTCGCTAATTCTACAATAAACTTCCTAATTATATGAAATAACTTTCAATTAATAAATTCAAGAAATGTGGTAAATTTTAATTAAATGAATAGCGTTGTTATAACATTGCTGACTATTCAGTTGATAAAACGGCTTGGAATTAATTGCTCCTTATGCCAGTTTCTTGTAAATATAATGTATCATTACATTAATTATTGTAAACATATTTCAAAAAAGACAAGCCCGCTGAGTTTCTTGCCGGATCTTTTCAGGGTGCGGCCGCGTTCCGATCCGGTGGTAGATTTATTATTGTATAGACGCGTCACAGGTGCCTCTTGTAGGTTTAAGTGAAATAAAGATAATTTATTATCATTATATTATTATGTCGCCTCTGTGGTCTAACGGTTCAGTTGTTGGACTTGACTGCATGAGGTCCCGGGTTCGAATCCCGGGTCGGGCAACAAAAAGATAATTGATTTTATCCAATTTTGTAATAAAAAAAAAATTTGCTCGAGATAGGATATGCGCCCGGTTGGCGATAGGCTTGCCACCTATCACATTGTAGGACTTAGTGTCTTCGGCTAGTCGTGGGTGTCTCGTTGTGCCTATGCCTACCTCTTCGGGGATATGGACGTGAAGATCCTTTTTTTATTATTATTATTATTATATTGTCAGTTAAGGGATAGTAAACACATTTTACAAATAAAGGATCCCCATTACAATGGTTTTACCCAACTTAAACCAACCGCAAAGTGTCATTAATTGAGGGTTTGTTTTGAGAAGAGCAAAGCTCGGACACAATCAGGCTCAGACATGAGCCTCGTTGTTATATAGAGATGGCGCATAATCCAGGAAATTATGTTTGGAAATAGCATTCAGTGGAAGTTATGTGAATTTTTTTTTATTTAAAAAGAAAAATGGGTGAGTCGCGGTAATAGGCTTTACACTCTAAAAAGAACTCTCCATTCTGCGACGATGTTCTATGCTGAGTAATTTGGAGATCACTTTTACCTATTAATTTACTGGCTTGAACGGAGTTTAAGGCTACTTACGTGCAAATTCTGCCTATAGGTCGTAACAGTATCCCATGAAGGGCTACTGACTCAATTTGATCAACTGAATTTAAGACTACCTAGTCAATAATTAGGAAGTCCTCCCTATTATCCCGGCAGTAGTATTTAAGCTTGCTATTTTTTTATCATACTATTCCACTTTTGTAAGGACACCTATTTCTGCCGCTAAAATGGCTGTTTCATATTTCGGTCTGGAGGGTACATCAGCCTGTAGATTTGCACAATAGGCCATTCATTAAAGCCACACGACAGCGGCGAACCTATAACATCTATGGTACCTATTGGACACAATTGTCCTTACCATGAAGAGACCCGTGTGCATATTCGCTAACGTAAAAAAAACTAGCATCGACTAAGCATTTGCACGTTTTCTATAATCTTACTTCAGGCGTTTTTTTTGGCTATGTTTAACCGTGCAGATCGTAATTATTATTTTAATAGAAGAGCATATACAGTAGTACTATTTAAATTATGCGCTTTATAGTCCGGTGAAGTTCTAAAAACCTCGCAGCTAGCAATAGATTAGCCATTTCATAAAAATGCGCTTCAGCTATATTTGTCAAGCTCTTGAAATCCGAATGTCGTCATCATCATTATCAGCAGCCGGAAGACGTCCACTGCTGGACATAGGCCTCCCCCAAAGAGCGCCACAAGTCACGATCACCAGCCGCTTGTAACCAGCGACTCCCCGCGACTTTGACCAGATCATCAGTCCACCGGGTGGGAGGTCGTCCAACACTACGTCCTCCGCTGCGGGTCCACCACTCGAGAACCTTTCTTCCCCAGCGGTTGTCGGTTCTGCGAGCAATATGGCCTGCCCATTGCCACTTCAGCTTGCTGACTCTCTGAACTATGTCGGTTACTCTCGTTCTCTTGCGGATCACCGAATTACGGATCATATCTCGCAGAGAAACACCGAGCATAGCTCTCTCCATAGCACGCTGAGCGACTCTGAGCTTATTTAAGAGGCCCACATTTAACGGACAAGTCTTAGTTCCATATGTCATCACCGGTGACACACACTGGTCGAGGACTTTCGACTTTAAGCTCTGCGGTAATTCGGACAAGAAGATCCCCTTTAAATTCCCGAACGCTGCCTATTCGAGTTGGATTCGGCGATCGACCTCTTTCTTGAACTTGGATTTACCTAACTGAACAGTTTGACCTAGGTACACATACTGATCTACAACTTCAAGAATTGAGTTCCGATGTATCGATAGTCGATGCGGCACCGCTGTAATGACTGAAGCACCGCCCATGTCTCAACCGAATCGAAGGCTTTCTCGTAGTCCACAAACGCTAGACATAATGGCCGATTATACTCCTCGGTCTTCTGTATAATTTGGCGCAGCGTGTGAATGTGGTCTACGGTACTAAAGCCTTTGCGGAACCCGGCTTGTTCGGGAGGTTGAAAATCGTCTAACCTGCGTGATATTCGGTTCGTGATGACGCTTGAAAACAACTTGTAAACGTGACTCACAAGTGTGATAGGTCTATAATTTTTTAATAAGGTTTTGTCACCTTTCTTGAAAAAGAGAACCACCTCACTTCTGGTCCACGCTTCTGGAACACTGCCTTCGAGGATGACGAAATTAAATAACTTCTGGAGGACTTTAAGTATTGGCATTCCACCCGCTCTCAGTAGCTCAGCAGTAATTCCATCGTCCCCTGGCGCTTTATTGTTCTTCAATTGTTTGAATCCGAATGTATTTTAAAGAAATTATAGAGTTGTTATTACACATGATTAATCATTTCACTTAAATTTAGATTAGGTCAACCACTTTAATAATAAAAGTATAAAGTGTAAAAAGAGTAAAAAGTGTAAAGCCGAAGCGCGTAATTTAAATAGTAGTAATGTACCGTTGATTGAAATGATAATTTTGGTTCTTTATTGCATGGGTGAAATTTCGCACAGTAAAAGATATTTTAACAAATTAAGGTTTCATATTACTGTGATTTAATACTTAAACCAACCGCAAAGTGTCATCGAGTGAGAACATGTTTTGAGAAGGGTTGAGCCGGGGCGGAATCGGGCTCTGACGTTAACTTCATTGTGAAATTGTTATCAGATGGATGGGAAAATATTTTACATTTTTGAACTGATTTTTCTTTATGTTACATGAAGGGAATATATGATCGCCTTAAATTCTAGCCTGGTGATGGACTAAGCTCTACGAGGTGGAGGAGGAGGAGGTTCGATCCTCTGGTCAGGCAGAAAAATATACTTTGAATTTTCTAATATATACGAAGTTGTCTGGGATTGGATATATGCCTGGTTGATGATAGGTTTGCTGAATATCACATTGTGAGACTATCTTCTGGTAGTCGTGGGAGCCCTGGTTGTGCCTTTGCCTTCCTCTTCGGGGATATGGGTTAGAAGATACTTTAAAGTTACTTCCTTTTTACTTTATTTTATTTCCAAATGTATATTCTTACACTTAAATACATTTTATAAATGAATATGTTAAAATTGTAAATGGATATAACATATTACTCGTATTAGTAACCTCCTTTTTTGGAGTGTGTAAAAATGAGTACATTATTGCTTATTTTAGCATAATGAGAAGCATATCGATGGATATATGTATAGAATTTTAATTACAATGTAAATAATGATAAAAGAAAAATAAGAATATATGTCCGTTCATAACATATTAAGGCTTACAATCAAGTTTTTGTAATAACTAGTGGTCGCCCATTGGTCGAAATTCGACCATAATAAATTTTAATATCTTGTTGATATAAATGCCATCCTTATTTCTCAGGACCAACTACTTTGTTCCCAAACTGTATGGTGCGCCATCTGTGATCTCTTATTGTTATCATTAATATATTTATTTGTGTGTGTCAAATGCATGGTAGGGCGGGTAAAGTATCATTTATTGATTTAATGTACTTTATAAGCACTATTATTAAAAACCTTAAGCGTTCTGCACTTCTCCTTCACATAAACTATAAGTGTACGAAATTTTATGCTCCTACATCCGAGCAATTTTCGTAAAAAGAGGTCCAAAGTTTTGGCATCGAGTATTTATATATAGATTCTAAAACTAAAGATGTTTAATAGCTATGGGGGCTATAAATTTAATATAGCTAACCATTTCAAACACAACAGCTTTCAAATAATAAAAGTTTTGATGCTACAGACAGACACACAAACATACCAAAATAACATTTTTATTTGTCTTGTCTGTCTTTCTGATTGTTCCGCTAGTCTCGGAAACGGTTTAACCGATGTTCACGACTTTTACTTGCAGATAGCTGATGTTAAGACTGTAAGGAGTTGCTTAAGATACTGTTAGTTTAGATATTTTGTTAAATTACACGCAACTGAATTCACGGGCACTAAAAACCTCTCAAGGAAATCACAAACCTAAACTAATATTATAAATGTGAAAGTCTGACTATCGATTTATCTGTTATGCTTTTACCGTAAAACAGGTAAACAGATTTTGATGGAATTTGATTTGAATGTAGAGACCCGAAATATTGAGATTATTTTCAAAAATCAATACTTTTAAATTATACTGGGAGACAAACATTTTTTATGATATTGGAAGGCTAACAAGCAAATGGATTTTCTGATGATGAGAAATGGCCTCGAGCCAGCAAAAGGTACAAAGATAAAAATATATGCTGCAGTAAAGAAGTTGAAATATGAATCTTTTAAGCATTTGTTCCTATTCTAATACAAAGAGTTACGGCGGTAAACACATAGGCACTGTTTAACTGTAACTGAGGGAAATTCTTTCTTTGTGTCTTCCCCGCAATGTCCCGCTTTGATATAAAACATTCCTTTTTATTTAGAAAGATTTAAGGGTGTAGATTTTTTTGAATTGTTAAATGTAATCCAAATGTTACAGAGAATTTCAAGTATGCCTCATGCAATGTTTTTTTTTTAATTTCGTCATAAATGTGCCTTTATTTATTTGAACTAGTGGTTGCCCATTGGTGGAAATTCGACCATAATAAATTTTAATATCTTGTTGATAAGAACGCCATTTTCATTTCTCAAGACTAACTACTTTGCTTCCAAACTTTTTAGTGCGCCATCTGTGATATTTTATAGTTATCATCAATATATTTGTTTGCGTGTGTCAAATGAATGGTAGTGTGGGTAATGTTTACTGATGTAATGTACTTTATAAGCATTATTATCGAAAAATATTAGCGTTCTGCACTTCTCCTACACATGAACTATAAGTGTGCCAAATTTTATGCCCCTGCGACCGCGCAATTTTTGTAAAAAGGGGTTGCCAAAGTTTTGGCATCACGTATTAAAATATAGATTTAATGCACGAATAAAAACATAGGTTTCACTTAACGCCAAATGGCTCTGTAGACTAGGCAACCTCAGAGACTACAGAAAAAAGTAGATATATATAAATATATACATATATATACATGTAAAAGATAAAATTATGTAAGTAAAATTAGGGCTTTACGTTTTACAAAGACGTATCCAGTAACGTGAAAATAAACAAAAAACAGGAATACAGAAACAAAAACAGTGTAATAAGTATAAAACATACAGATTATATTTGTAATTAACATAAACAAATTAAGATTAATATATACATATATGTACAAAAGCCTACTTAACATAGTACGAAAAGATAAATTTAACTTCTTGAGGTCCCGGATTCGACCCCAGGGATGGCCAACAAAATAATTAGATAATGTATGTTTTTAATCTTCTATTGGGGATTGGATATGGACACGGTTGGCAATAGACTTTCCACCTATCACTTTAGTCTTCGACTAGTCGTGGGAGCCCTGGTTGTGTCTCTGCCTACCTCTTCCGAGGATATGGGCGTGGAGATACTTTTTTTGAATCAGACAGCTAACCAGACAGCAGAGATAAAAACTCCAAAAGAAGCTTCAAATTTGTTTTCCTGCCCCTTTTAAGTTACCTGCACTATTTTTTTTATATATCTTCAATATCTAGACTTCACTCTTCTATAGTTTTATAAGTATATCATATTGCCAAAGTTTTTCACCATTCAGAACCAAAGTTTACCAAAGTCATATCGTATTTTATATCCCAAACAAGCCAAAACTAACACGAGGATCATTCCTTGTGGTCTGCGGTTTTCCTGTCAACAAGCTACATAAATTCGAAAGACAATATCCGTTGGACGTATTTTACAAACATTTCCAACATACGTTTGTTGTGGGATAGGCACTCGTATTTCAAGATTTCTACTGGTATTGAAATGAAAATGTTTTCCTGAAATGAATAGAAAATAGGAGTCTAATTGGCGGTTTATTTTTGTTTTTTTTTTAATTATTATTTAAAGAAAAGATTTTTATGTGAAAGACCAATGAAAGAGCATATGGCTCTTTTGCTGGTAAAAGACTTTTTTTATAATATTGCAAACAAAGCAGACGGATTTCCTGATGGTAAGAAATTTACGCTAGAGACATCAAAGGTGGTAATAGTGCGTTGCCAACCTGAGGCCGGGATGTTAGGCCTCGAGCAAAAGTAAGTCTACCGGCTACCTTACCCTCCAACCGGAACACGTCAACGGCAAACATTCGACGTTATGGTGGCAGGTATAGACAAAGCGGGCAAGTCGCTGCGAAACTTTACCACTTAGTGGGATGTCACGGTGTTAATGACGGTAAGCTTCTGTTTGCCTTTTTACGAGCTGCCTGGCAGGAAGGCAGATGGTCTATTCTGCAAAAGAGCCCGGACCGAGACGGGTATTTTTTTCACTTCACAACAAACAGTGCAAAACTCGGGTATGATGTACGTTAGTGTCTTTACTAATGTAATAAATACTAAACTCTGTCCGTTTGTGTGCCTTTTTGTCTGTCTGCCACTCTTTCACGACTACGCCGCTAAACCGATTTTGATTAGATTTGATATGCATATAGCTAAAGATATGTTTTCAAACATAGACTCATTTTGTTTAAATATCAATATTTTTTTAAACGGGCGGAATGAAGTTCGCGGGAACAGCTAGTAACTAATAAAACTAGAAATCTTATTTAACTCTAAACATAAGGAACTTAAATAACGTACCAAAAAGTCATAGGGAGATGTAGAGACAGACTGGGGTAATATGAGTCCGCCAAGGAAAAGCTCAGTATTTGTTGAGGCTTAGTCTACTTCGACACTGGTTTTCAGCTTTCCCTGTCTGACAAATACAGCCAACAGCAACACCAACGTTATACAATTTTTAATCTGCATATGTCAAGTATGCTGTCAAGTGTCAAGAGTTTGACGTTTGTATTACCTAAGTAAACACTTAAAATGTCATTTGATCAAATATTTTAAATGTGCTATTTCTGTCATTTAATTATATATTTTGCGGTAGTAAATTGACATTCACATCACTATTGTAACATGTCAATCCGACCAGTATAGCGAGCCGCTAGTATATTGAATTTTACAAATTACATTAAATCATTTGTTAAATATAACATACTAACGGTTCGCTATTTATATTAAAAAACTCTTTAATTAAAACAATTGTATATATAAAACAAAAGGACCTTTTTCACTGGAGTATTTCAAGTAATTGTTAAATGTGCGGAAGAAAATTGATAAAGCCCGTAATTTACAAATTGTTTGTACTAAATAATGTAAAACATTGTCGCACGAAACCGGGACTTGTAGATGAAATCCTCATCTTTTAAAATAAAGAAGGTTAATTCGGAAATAATGGGGAAAGCGAAACAAATCTCTTTAAGAATTCAAATCGCCTTGCCGAATTGAGAAATTTCGATGACGATAAAAAAGCTTAAAATACGGTGAAGACATAAATCAACTCCCGAAATACAACTTTTTAGATTTTATCAATGTTGGTCTGGAACTCTATGGCTTTATATGTCTCTTTTTTATGATATTGGAAGGCAAAGGAATAGGTGAGATATTGGATGGTCAAATTACTGCATTGCTATACCTACTGCGTAGTGGTCATTACCAATTGATGTATTTTAGTTGGGCTCGTCTCTCACAAGCAGCCAGGTTGGAAGGCAAGTCTTATTCTACTCGGAAACCTGCATCGACCTGTTTTACTATTTACTGTTTTTTTATGTGAAATATTAACGAACAAGCGAACAGCTCTCCTTATGGTAAGATAAGGCTTAATCCGGTACAAAAAGCCGGTAAACTCACACGATAGGCCTAATATCCGGACCCAGGATTAAAGCTTTTATGGTATCCAAATGAAAATAAAGTCTTTAACTTTTTTATGATACCTCTAAGATTCTATAATCAGATCCGGACTTGACTGCAATAGATCACACACGTCATAAGTATGTTTTTTGAAAATGAAAAAAAAAATGTTTAAAAAGACACAGAAATCAACTTATATTTCTCAATATATTTAAATATATACATTACTAAAGGCTCGGTACGTGCTTCGCTAAGTATATGACCGCATAATAACATAACACAACAAAACAAAAAAGAAAAAAAACAACTGAAAAAAGTTTCAATATGACAACACAATCCCCATCTGAAATTTTTTTCAATTTGACTTAAAAAAATACCCATTAACAAAAGGATCCGCCATTTATTGAATTTATTTGTTACAAAAAATGTTATAAATGAAGAACCGCTCGACCGATTTTATGCAAACTTCACATATACCATCTACTAGGTAAATAGTTCGAACAAAGTCTAAGCATTTGGTTTGGATAGGTGAGCCCGTTCTAGAGTTATAAAATTACAACGAAAAGTGGCAAAGTGGCAAGTTTGGTTTGTCTTTGCGATTAAAATGATTTATTGGGCTGCTCCTAAGCAACTGAGTTCGCTATGAGCTCATAGATTAATCTTTATCAAGAGTAATGTAGGTCACAAAAGATTTTCTTATCATAAGAACTCGGACAAACATTGGTGCTAATTCTGCAGCGCTTACTAAACTATTAAAATTAGAGATAAAAACGCTCAGTGTTGTCAGATTAGTTAGTACTTTTTGATTAAAAACGTTACAAGTTATGAATACTGACTACTTTGGTGATATTACCATATCATGAGTATATACCTAAGAGATGGGAAACCGGTTAGGTTTTGCTTTATTAGAAAAGGATGAAACACATTTAAATTTCTTTTGCTCTGCATTGGTTCGAGTCCGCTGAGTGGAATAGACCATCTTCCTTGCTGCCAGGCAGATCTTTCAACAGGCGAGCACAGATCATACCAATGAGTCCGCTGGTAGTAGAGTACTGTGCAGCCGCTTGTCCTAGTAGGGATCCACCGCCTTGTCTATTCCGAGGCCATAATGACTCTATCATATTTCAGCCCGGAGTGTAGGGTAGTCAGTAGACTTGCACAATAGACCTTACATCACGGCCACATAAAAGCATCGCGCCCATAAGTTCTAAGGTATCTTTACGCCGCGATTGTCTTTTTCAAGAGCTAAGTGCTTGTTCGTTTGACCTCTCGTATAAAATACGACGGGTTGCACGCTGGCAGTGCCGACAGAAGTGAAAACTTGAATATTAACGTTGTGCATTTTTGATATTATTGAATGGTTAGGGAATAATTTTGCACGAATCGATTTAATTATCAGTATGAAAGTACTATCATTAATGTGCTAGAATATAATATTCATTTATTGCGCTATCGTACACAAACATGACAACACGAACGTTCGCGAAAGCGCCCTGCGCCGTCTTAAGAATTTTCGATCAGGTCACGTGTCCTGAAGCGAGTTTAGAAGTTTTTACCCATTCCAAAAAAAGTGCGCAATGCCGCTAAAGAAGTTTTCACTTCAAAAAAATGTTTAGCTCCTGCTTAGCGGAATTACCACCATTGTCTCTTGGCACTTACTTATTCAGCGTCGTAGAAATAGTGATAAAATGTCAGATCACTGTTGTTTAACGACGAAGTTAAAACGATACAATTGTTTCAATTAAGTTCATTTTTAACCGACTTTTAAAACGGAAAGATAATACTTTTTTGAAGTATGTTAATCGCTTTCTTTGTAACAACTTCTGAACGGATTTTAAACATTCTCTTTTTGTTTGAAAGAATGTACTTCCAATGTGATCCCATTGTCACCAAGTTTGGATCTGATAATAGAATTTCAAAGAAAATACTTCAATTTTGTGTATTTAGACGACATACATACATACCTACATATCTTCACGGGGTATGCAGAGAGTATCGAGTGCCAGCTCTCACGATCTTGACAAACCTGTCTAGTTTCCTTCACATTCACATTACCCTTTTCATACAAACACGCCAGTTCCGGAGACTCTTGACACCACCCTCGGATAATAGCCGATTGATCTAAACGTGAAATGTCAGCCTTGGTCTCCCCGGGTACCTACATCCATCCACATTCGCATTGTTCTGCTGTGTCAATCTTTCATCTGCCTTTCTTTCCACATGACCGAACCAGTGGAGCATGCCTTTTCGCATTTAATTACTAATACTTTTTTTGAACCCCACTCTTTCTCGGATCTCACTGTTACTAATGCGGTCAGCGAGCGTTACACCACAGATTTTCCGTAGTGCTCTAATTTCGTCCGCATTCATCCTACTTACATGCTCTTTCTGGCATACCCAACTCTCGCTTCCATACAACAACATTGGGATAAGAACAAAATTATGCAAAGCGAGTCTAGTTTTTGACTCAAAACCTCGCTTTGGAATAGCTTACCCAACGCTCCATTCACACTATTCCCTGCACACACTCTCTTCTCTACATCCGCGGTGTACCTTCCATCCCTGCTAAAAGCACAACCAAAATATACAATTTCATTCACTTGTTCCAGCACTACATCATCAATCAAAACTCTTACATCCGTTCTGGCTACGTCTCTTTCAAACATCATTATTTTGGTTTTCATCGCATTCAAATGTAAGCCACTTTCTTTACAATCTCCTTCCATAACGGTGACCAGAGTTTGCAGCTCAGATGGTGTAGAGCTCAAAAGTACAGCATCATCTGCATAAAGCAGGCATATCACCACGTGGTCACCCATACGCATGATACCCACACTCAATAATCTTAGCCTTTGAAGACATTTGTCCAAATATAAGATAAACAGGCGTGCTGACAATACACAACCTTGCTTGACGCCAATATTAACATCAAACCACTTGGCGTTACTGTATATATATATAAACCATCATCTTGAATCACTCTATGAAAAAAAACCTGCATCAAAATCCTTTGCCTAGTTTTAATTATCTAAGCATACATAGGTGCACACAGCGAAAAGCGACTTTGTTTTGTACTACGTAATGATAAACAATACGCTATCAGATTTTTGCTTTCAATCATTATGTTCGTAAAGAAACCGGTTCCATTGTAAGCGCTTTTCTGCTTTTTCGATTCGAGTTCAAACGATAAACCAATGAAAGGGAAATAACTTATTATAAAAAGCGAAAATATTGTCATCCCTCTAATGCAAACAACTTCTCACCCTTTTATAGCTGTACTTTTACATGAAAAGCCCTTGTTAATGATATTTACGATTTTCGCAAGCGATTGTAAAATATCCCTTGAGAAAATTAGTTTTTATGATTATTATTATTATGAGATTTTCGTTTTAAGTCAACTTTATATCCAAAACCGGGCAGCTATATTTATTGGAAAATTGAAAATAGACATTCTCTTTTTTTGCTGGCTATCCCGGGGTTCGAACCCGGAACCTCAATAACAAAAATACCTCGCCGGATCGCTAGACCACAGAAGCGAAATGATTTACTTATTGAAACTGAAGTCTTCTTTTACAGTTTTACTGTGCCTAAATTAAAATTTATATATAAAGTGTAAAGTGAAGAAAATAAACAAACCTTTGTATCCAGTTTCGGCTTTGTTGTATGTCGATGTACTCGCCAGACTTTTGTGAACATCGCACCATAGGCCATAGAAAAGCCGATTGTTAGGAGCCAAGCTCTCGCAGCACACAGTCCAGTGTAATGGTCTGGTGTCACCCATCTGCCGTCTATGCCCAGAGCCACAGCGGCACCGAAACACACACAACAGCCACACAGCATCACAGTGTTGCAAGCGGGATGAGACCATTGTATTACCCTGTTCAAAAAATATTTTAATTTTAACACTTCAAATGTTTCAAGATAGTTAAACCTGTAACTTTTTCTTATGTATTTTAAATTGTTTTATTTCATCTTTATCGATTACGTATAGAGCCATGTCAATATGGTGGTGTAAAAGAAATAAAAACCATGAATACGTTTAGTCCGTAGGTAGTCACAGGAGACGAAATCGCCAGCTGCAAATCACAGGTTCAAGTCCTATTTAGAGTAAAACAAGTTCTAAAAAGTGAAAAAAATCTTATACTCTGGAAATAAAGTAAAGTTCTCTAAACACATTATTTTTTAATATCACCGTCATAGCTTGTTGTTGAATATAATTTGTTATAGTTATTTGATAACATATTCATAGACTACAGAAAATAAAAGCTTATTTTACACAATATTTTATTTTATAAAATAAAAATTTGTTGTAATGAAAATGGATTTATTATTTTTAAGTCAATATCTTTTCAGAAATTCAAATAAATTATTGTGTTTGTGTTGTTCAGAGTTTACCTTAAGTTGTGATTGAAAAATAAACACTCTTATATTATGTCGGGGTCACGCATACGGGCCGACTAGGAGCCACCGGGAGCCCGAGAGTAGAGTAGAATAGTAGTAGAGTAACCTAAGAGTTCACAGCATATGGGCGTAAGCTCTTCTTCAATGATAAGAACAGCCTTTGTTGTCAACAATTCAGAATTATCAGAATAAGCCGTAACAACTGGTCTAGACGATTTTTAAGAATGACATCGTAAAACTCATCACAACAATAAACAATAGAGTAGCTAATCAATTACTCGCCTCTGTGGTCGAGCGGTCCGGGTGTTGGACTTGACTGCACGAGGTCTCGGGTTCGAATCCCGGGTCGGCCAACAAAAAGAAAATTGGATTTTTCCAATTTTCTAATGAAAAAAAAATGTTGGTCGGGATTGGAAATGTGCCCGGTTGTCGATAGGCTTGCCACCTAACACATTATGGGACTTAGTATCTTCGGCTAGTCGCGGGTACCGTGGTTGTGCCTCTGCCTACCTCTTCGGGGATATGGGCGTGAAGATACTTTTTTTTAATCAATTACTTACTACACTGTTTACAAATTACCATACTCGCGGACTAACAACTGTAGCGTACACGCATTTGTAAACTAAACTAAACAAACCATCGTAAACGTTGAAGTAAACCTACAACTGACAATACTACGTAAGCACGTCCACGGGATGCTTGTCTAAGCAAACCACCCGGAGGAGGAAGCAGTGGTCTCCAACCCGCGAGTGGCTACCTCCGCCCTAGTCAGTGGTCCAAACACTGCGAGACGTACCTAAGTTATGTCTGCCGAAATATGACAGCGATGAAAGGGCCAATAAGAAACGAGTTACTAGCTAATGCGCCACCTGTTGTGCTAATGACGCAATTATATTCATAAATCATCAATAAGCAGTGTTGGTGTTGGTCTGGGCTCCTTTGTAGAATAGACCATCTGCCTTCCTTGCCAGGCAGCTCGTAAAAGGCGAGCAAAGGCTCACCGTCACTAACACCGTGAATTCTCACTAGGTGGTAGAGTTTAGCAGCGACTCGCCCGGATTGGTACCACCGCCTTACCTATTCCTGCCGCCATAACGTCATGACGTGTTCCGGTTGGGAGGGTAAGGTAGCCGGTAAACTTTCTTTTGCTCGAGGCCTAACATCCCGGCCCCAGGTTGGCAACGCACCATTACCACCTTTGGTGTCTCTAGGCGGCGTGAATTTCTTATCACCAGGAAATCCGTCTGCTTGTTTGCCTTCCAATATCATAAAAAAAAGCAGACCAATTAGAAGCAAGTTACGGCTAAATGTACTAATGACTACAATATTACAACTATATTTTGTTCATGACTTTCCGACGTTATACGAGTGCGACACTCGTTGTACCGACGATACTCATGACCACAGATATTAGAAAATACACTCGCTCATAACCTTCCAACACACATACATATTTATCAAACATCTTAAC
Organism: Calephelis nemesis; assembly: GCA_002245505.1. Taxonomy (NCBI): domain Eukaryota; kingdom Metazoa; phylum Arthropoda; class Insecta; order Lepidoptera; family Riodinidae; genus Calephelis; species Calephelis nemesis. Next base: position 148,791 of record NJDD01006762.1, on the reverse strand, counting down.
GAATATTTACATTATTTGATATATTATTAGGATGAACTATATTTGTCGCTTAATCTCAACTTCCAATTAAAAAAAGATAAATCTTCAGATAGATCATATCCAGAAAAGGTTTAGAAACTATAGCATTTTTTTGAAAATAATCGTGGTAGAGATTAAGTTTTCGCATTCATTTCTTAATATTTTTCTGAGTACAGCCACTTCTCCTTACTTCAATTCTCACAATTGAAGTTTCCTATACTCTACGTATAGATTGATTTAAGGTGTCTTATACAAACAGCCACGTGATTTCATGTAAATTTTCGAGGGTCCTTTAATCCCTTAATCCGGCTCTGTCGCGAAAATTTTCTTATCTGACATCTATTTATTAACTACGTTCCGAGATTTTGGCGCCATCGAGAGAAAAGATGGTCGCTTTTTTGTAATTATTGAAATTTAATGTACGTGTTGAGTAAAGTAAGTCAATTTTGACGGCATATCACTTAATTATTGTGCTCACTTAAAATGTACAAGACTTTTTCGTGTATTTTCTCGATTCCGCCAGCTCTCCGTCGATGAGCTTAGGTAATAATAATACTACCGATTTACTGATGCTTGACTGACCTCTTTTATAGCTGATGATGCCGCGCTTAACAAAACCAAAAAAAGTAACGACATCACTTCCAAAAATCTAAGAAGATTTAGTAGTGTTTGAGATTTAGTTATGTGATTAATTACAAATAGAGTTTCACCAAAGGCCGATAATGCATAATATATAATTAGCATCTTGCGGCCATTATGTAAAAGAGTGTAAAATGAGGGACATAAAGATAGCGACGAATTTAAATTAAAATTAAGAATCCCAGCAAGCACTAAACCAGTACCGTCGTAAAAGACGAATTTCGTTTTTGTTATGGCCATGAAAAGTTATGTAACTAGTTATTTCTGTTGATATTTAACCAACAAACCTTATCTTTATGTGTTTAGTTAATACCTTAAAACCCTACCTTAAACCTCGTTTGAGTTCGTCTATGCATTTGTTAGCAAAATAATAAATGAAAGAAAGAAAATTATTTATTTGCGGAATATGTGTGTAAATGAGATGTTACAAAAATATTTAAGTATATCAACATATTCTACCATATATATGTGCGGTGTGCAAATATTTTAACATTGATGAAAAAGTATTATTTAATTACATAAACTTCAACTTTTAAGCCGAATATTCATATTTATAACTAGTTTAATTATTTGAAAAATGAAGTTAATTTATTTGCCGAAAATGTGTGTTAAAAGCTGTAACAAAAGAATTTTGTTAATACCAACATATTCTACCACATTACGGTGTGCAAATATGTTTAAATTATACAAATTTATTATTAAAATTTATAACATATTATGTTTTAAATATTTAAACAAAATTTTAAAATATAATTAGGTTTAACCCTAACTACCATAAGCTACCACAGTTTCCAAGGCTAGCCAGTCAGGAGAAGAAACGGCGAAACAAACTCCTTGGCAATGAATGAATGAATGAACATTTTATTGTGCACAATTAAAATTACAACAAAATGGTACAATTAATTATTACCAAGAGCATATTATTATACTTTATCGTACACAAAAGGCCGTCTCATCGCCAAACAAAGAGATCTCGATTTAGTAAGTAATCGATCCTTGCTACTGAACTATTAATAAAAACGTATTTTTATTTTAGCACTTGCTAATTCATTGCAAATGCACTAGCAAATTTTAAAGAAAGAAAAAATATAAAAATATTATCCCAAGCACAGAGCAAGGGCTAAAATAAAAACACGTTTCGAGAAACGAAAGTTATGGCCATTCTAAAATGTGAATTTCATCTGTAATGATGAACTCATTTGGTGGGTACTCAGAACTGAGTATCTATAGGACATAACTAACCGCGTTAACGGAATTAAAAATTTCGCCACGGGACTTGAATCCTCAGTAGCTCAATTGGTTAGAGCATTCGTCGGCTTGAGACGCAAGGTTACAGGTTCAAATCCTGTCTGGGGCGAAATTTTTTCTTTCTTTAAAATTTTTAGAATATTAATAAAAATCCTGGACAAGTTACACTAACTGAATCTAATCCCAAAGTAAACAAATAATTATATCACTGTGTTATGGATGTTAGTGGACGGTGCTAATACATTTTTTATGAGAGATTTCCACGAACAAGTACACGGCTTCCCTGATGGTAAGAGATAACCATGGGTTATAGACACCATAGATATTACAGTAGCCAGGATGTTAGGCTTATTGTGAATATCTGTGATATAATATATATTTAATATGTGAGAGGTCCACGCGGACGTTAATGTATACCCTATGGACAATAGTCTATGGAGATATTATAGGGGCCTCGCTGGCCTGGGGCCAGGATGTTAGGCCTATTGTGCAAGTCTAACGCTTACTCGACCTTTCGGGTCGGAACATGAAAGAGTCATTATGGCGGCAGGAATAGGTAAGACAGAGGCAAGTATCTGGCAAGTTGCTGCGCATCTCTCTACCACCAGTGGTCTTGTTAGTGATGGCCTATATTTTAACCAGTGATACCTTAGCAGAGAGGCAGATGGTCTATTTTACTTAGCGATCTCGGACATGGTAATAGTTATTGAAATCGAGGTGGATATTTTGTATTTATTAAGTAGCGGTCAGGTATAACTCCTAAAAACTGTCAAAAAACTAACAGCCGCTTTCAGAGACGACGAGACGTTAAATCATGCAATGACTGATTAAATAATAATTAACGTATCTGAGTGTGGCCGTAAGTAGGTCATGAATTAAGTGACCGCAAATGATACTACAAAAAAAAGGATCTTCACGCACATATATCCGAAGAGGTAGACAGAGGCACAACCAGGGCACCCACGACTAGCCAAAGATAGTAAGTCCCACAATGTGATAGGTTGCAAGCCTATCGCCAACTGAGTACATATCCAATCCCAAGCAACATTTTTTTTATTAGAAAATTGGAAAAAAACCATTTTTTTTGTTGCCCGATCCAGGATACGAACCCGGGACCTCATGAAGTCAAGTCCGACACCTAGAGCGCTAGACCACAAAAAATGTCAACTCAATGACTGATTAAATAATAATTAAAGTCTCTGAGTGTGTCCGTAACTAGGTCATAAATTAAGTGACCGAAAATAATTCCACAAATACATAATAAAGCCAATGTTTCCCCCACGAATGGGTAATAAAGAATCACTATTGATCTTCCATAACAATACTATCTTTGTCCTATTTTATGACATATTTACGACTTCTGCCATGGAAATATAACTTCAGTGACAATATATCAATTTGCTTCAAACTTGGAATAAGAATTCTGCAAATGTTGAAATTATGCTAACTTATATTTTGTATCCTATTATTTGTTTTATTTTCGTACAAAATGTATATTTCCTATCAAAGCATAAATAAAATTTTGCAATAATCTTTCTATTTTTTTTAAACAAATGAATCTAAACTCAAAGAAAACAAATTATGTGCTTGCAATATGGGTGTTAACCAACGATACTAATACTTAGAAATATTTAAACACACATGTAAATTCAATAAAAACCCGAAATAGAGATATCTAAGATCATCACACAAATGCGTACCCCGTCGAGAATCGAATCCGAGAATCGCGGTTAGTTAGTGGAGTTAGGCGTGACGCCCACACGACCAACGAGGTGGTGGTAATTTGATATGATTTTTAACAGCACAGTGAGGCACAACCTTAAGAATTGAGACATGGATATTGTAGTAGAAAGTATTAAAATAAAAGAAGCCTATTAACTCTTAGACATAATTTATTAACATTACTTGTACTTTCTACGTATACGATACATTTTTACAAGTTTTTTAGCCAACCGGTTTTGCCAAATAATAGTTGATATAGTGAAACCAATTGAATAAAAAACACTAAAAATATATTGTGGAAAATACAAGTAAAAAAGTATCTTCGCGTCTATATCCCCAAATGGGTAGGCAGACGCACAATCAGAGCACCCACGGCTAGCCGAAGACACTAAGTCCCACAATGTGATAGGTGGCAAGCCTATCGCCAACCGGGCACTTATTGTATATCCCGAGCAACATGTTTTTTATTAGAAATTTGAAAATACCACATTTTCAAAATCGAACTTCAGACCACATGGAGTCAAGTCCTACACCGGACCGCTAGACCATAGAGGCAACTAAAAAGGATTGAAGGAAAATTTTATGCTAGATATTAAATTCTTTCGTAGATAATAATATTATTATCGTTGTTATGACAGTCCTTTGTGTTATCTAACTGCGCAGGGGAGAGAAGAGTTGAACAATAATTGGATACTTGAAACTTGGATGCAATCGAAGACACCGCTTGATTTATCTGAAAGCTTCAACTTTTCCATAATCCGCTTGGTTTTCATCTTGAGTTGAAAACGTTTTAAAAATCTTGTAATACGATTTAAATGTTTTGTGTAAGCGATTCAATTATTTACATCTAAGCTTAGAAATTAGAATACCCGCAGTATTCTAATTTTTTTTTAAATCTGATGTAAAAAGATAGGTGTTTTAGGTTTGACGTGTACGTGTGTAATGAATTTCGTTCTTAGCTACGTTACAAATATATTTTTGGAGATATTTTTTTTTATTTAAGGATTTTTATTATACAAGTAGGGAATACAGTTATTAATGAAGAAAAAAATGGGAAGGAAGGTGGTCCCTTATCAATTAGTCACAATCGGACTAGTGGTTTTTAAGTTGTCAACACATAGTATAAAACAAAGTCGCTACTGTCTGTTCCTATGTATGCTTAAATCTTTAAAATTACGCAACGGATTTTGACGCGCTTTTTTTTCAAAAGAATGATTAAAATGAAAGTTTGTTCACCCGTGCGGAGTTGGTACGGACTCCTAATCCTATTAATATTATAAATGCGAAAGTTTGTATGTATGGATGTATGGATGTATGGATGTTTGTTACTCTTTCACGCAAAATCTACAAAGCCGATTACGATGAAATTTGGTATGTAGGTAGCTGAAGACCCAGAATAACATATAGGCTACTTTTTATCCCGGAGTTCCCGCGGGATTGGGACTTACGCGGGTGAAACCGCGGGGCGCAGCTAGTATACACATATCTTAATGTTCTTGTACCAAAACGAAGTTGTGTAATAGTATCGTGACGTTAATACTTATCGTGCTCTTATCCTGTTAATAAAATGTATGATCACTTAGAAATCATTAAGCTCAAATATTAAAAAAAATGAACAAAAAACAGAGAGGTTATGAAAATAGAAACGGTTTTCTTTAATAATAGAAACGGACGACGTTTTCGATTGCTGTTTTTTCTCTTTCGAAATTTTCCGTCATTGACACAACTAAATTTTATGTCATTGACACAACTAAATTTTATTTAGTTCAAGTTTCAATTACAAATTCTTACAAGTTCATGAAAGTTTTTACTTTGATAGCAGTTGTCATGATTATTTTTTCATGTGATAGGTCAGAGAATAAGGCTTCAGGTTTCCTAAAGGTAAGGGAAGCATGTTAGCTTATGGTGCAAATCTTCCGGCTACCCTACCCTCCGGACCGAAACATGTCAAACTCATGTTAGAAATAGATAATCTGGTGGATCCATACCCGGGTAAGTTGATGCACAGCACACTCAAACCTCTAAAATCTAGTTGAATAGCAGACGTTTAAAATTTTTTCCTCCATTTTAACTTTTTATTGTTACATGCGATCACAAACATTTGTTACTATATGTTTAGCAGTCTGTCAGTTCAGTCAGTTTAAGGAAAGTATTGACCCGTGTTGGTCCGGGCTCCTTTGCAGAATAGAGCACCTGCCTTCCAACCAGGCAGCTCGTAAAAGGCAAGCGTAGTCTTACCGTCACTAACACCGTGACATCCTACTAGGTGGTAGAATTGCGAGTTTCAACTCATCAGGATTGATACCATCGCCTTGCCTATTCGTGCCGCCATAACGTCAGTGCTTGCCGTTGACGTGTTTCGTTTCGGAGGGTAAGATAACCGGTAAACTTACTTTTGCTCGAGGCCTAACATCCCATCCTCAGATTGGCAACGCACCATTACCACCTTTGGTGTCTCTAGGCTGCGTGAATTTTTTACCATCAAGAAATCCGTCTACTTGTTTGCCTTCCAATATCATAAAAAAATACTTATTGTCATCGGAAAAAGAAAACATTATGATGTATAATATAAAGATGCTTATAAGAGTGGACATTAGGAAAATGAAAATAATATTGTTATAAGCTTTGCCTTTCAATGTCATAAAAAAAGAAGTGTCTTTACTTTTTTATTTCATATTTGTGTTAAACAATAAAAGAAAAAAATGTTTTACAATAGCTTACAAACTTTACGTACTTCAAATTGAATGCACATAAGTAAAATTAACATCACCCTAATTTAATAAATCAACACAATCATCGCCTCTGTGGTCGAGCGGTCTGGCTTGACTGCATGAGGTCTCGGGTTCGAATCCCGGGTCGGCCAACAAAAAGAAAATTAGATTTTTCCAATTTTCTAATAAAAAACATGTTGGTCGGGATTGGAAACGTGCCCGGTTGGCGATAGGCTTGCCACCTATCACATTATGGGACTTAGTATCTTCAGCTAGCTGTGGGTGCCGTGGTTGTGCCTCTGCCTACCTCTTCGGGGATATGGGCGTGAAGATACTTTTTTTTAACACAATCATGAGGACATACAAATCACAAATTAAATCTTCACTGTTGCTGTTCTCATCATGGATACTTGGTTAAAAATTTGGTTGGTTGATTTATTAAATATTTCAAGGTTATTCGGGATCATCATCATATCCTGTTCATATTATTTCCCCGTGTTGGTCCGGGCTCTTTTGTAAAATAGATCACCTGCCTTCCTGTGCCAGGCAGCTCGTAAAAGGCGAGCATAGGCTTACCGTCACTAAACCGTGACATTTTACTAGGTGGTAGAGTTTCGCAGCGACTCACCCGTATTGGTACCACCGCCTTACCTATTCTTGCCGCCATAACGTCACGACGTGTTCCGGTTCGGAGGGTAAGGTAGCCGGTAAACTTACTTTTGCTCGAGGCCTAACATCCCGGTCTCTGGTTGGCAACGCACTTACCACCTTTGGTGTCTCTAGGCGGCGGGAATTTCTTACCATCAGGAAATCCGTCTGCTTGTTTGCCTTCCAATGTTATAAAAAAATATATTTTTAAGCACTCATTGATAAGTACAATATCCGTTTTATATGACAGGTCCCTTCGCCCATGCTTCGTTAGCTTTCTGTTTCTGTTAACTGTTCCAGCGAACTTCGCTCCAGACGTTCAGATTGTAAGGAAAAAATTAAAATGTTGTTTCCCTATTTCATCGTAGTCGAACGAAATAAAAAGTTCCTATGTCTTTTTCCTGGTTCCAAGCTACATTTCCATTAATTTTTAGCCCAATCGGTATAGCCGTTTTTGAATTACAAATAGTGCAACTAACACGACATTCTTTTATATACTTTTATATAGCGATATACATATTTATGTACATTAGCCTACTTGATTTTATACTAATAAAATATATACATAACTAGCGGCCCAACCCGCTTCGCACGGGTATATAATATACATATAAACCTTGCTCTTCAGTTACTTTATCTATTAAAAAACGCATCAAAATCAGTTTTAAATATTTAAGCATACAAAAATGGATATAGGGACAGAGAGCGATTTTGTAGAGATTTTGTAGTCTTAAATCTCTCAAAATGAAACTAAACTTTATTTAATATTTATTAACGATTTAATCTTAGTAGATACAACCCATTTAAAACTTTAAAACTTGTTTATGTTGCCACAGACAAACAAACAAATATAATCAAACACAAACACACACGCACGTACGAAGACGGGCGCACGCACACACACAAACACACACACAAGTTTGAATTTTGTGTGAGGACAAGTTTCAGAGCATTAAAAACTTAGGAAAAATGTTCCAAAAGTTATGAAAATATTATCCAATCGTAAATCCTACTACTATAGTTGTGATAGTCCTTTCTGTGTTATGGTGCAGGGGAGAGAAAAGTTAGACAATAATTGGATACTTGAAACTTGGAGCGTGCCATCGAAGACATCCCCTGATTTATCTGATTTCTACAATCGGTATTGTTCGGTTCCATCTTGAATTGAGTACTATTTAAAAATCATTTTTTATGATAATGGAAGGCAAACAAGCAGGCGGATTTCCTGATGGTAAGAAATTCACGCCGCCTAGAGTCATCAAATGTGGAAATAGTGCGTTGCTAACCTGAGGCCGGGATGTTAGGCTTCGAGCAAAAGTCAGTTTTCCGGCTACCTAATCCTCTGAACCGGAAGACGTCAATGGCATGTACTGACGTTATGGCGGCAGCAATGGACATGGCGATGGTACCAATCGGGGTGAGTTGCTGCGAAATTCTACCACCTAGTACGACGTCACGGTGTTAGTGGATCGTCTACTCTACAAAGGAGCCTGGACAAACACGGAAAAAATATTAAAAAATAACGCTAAATTAAAAAAAATCTATAACCTTCGACAAAACCTATATATTTGTATGTGTATGTCCATTCCTTCAAAGTTATGATGTTACAGACAAATATACACAAACACAAATACACACGCACGTACGTACGTACTGTGCAGCAACTTGCCCGGCTAGGGATCCACTGCTTCACCTAATCCTGCCGCCATAATGACTTTTATCATGTGCCGCTTCGGAGTGTAGTGCAGCCTGTAGACTTGTCATTAGGTCCAGCATTCCGGCCTCAGGACAGCGACGCACCTGTGACATCTATGGTGTCTATAGTCCACGGTTGTCTCTTACCCCTTTTAGACCCGTGTTTTCACCGATATATCACATAAAAAATATTGCCTAAGGCCAAGCACACTGTGTCAACTCATATTGAAACCTTTATTAGTAAGAATGCAATTGTAAAATGAGTTTTAATTTCAATAACTTATTTAATTATTCAGTACCTTCTGTGCCTGTGCATGATATTGAAGACAATCAAAGCCATGGCTGCGAGAGAGCCAGCTATACATAACGCCGTCATACAGGCGAAGAGAGGAAGAGAGACAGTGCGGAGCTCGTTCACAACAACCGTTCGATCTGGCGGGACCTTACCACCTGTTGAAAAAAAACCACATACATATATTAGTATTTTATTTATTACAAAATTATGAAAATCTTTTGACTTCTTCTTTTTCCCATGCAGGAAAACCCTTGCCTCTGCGGTGCAGCGGTCCGGCGTCAGACTTCGATTCCTGCGTCGGGTAACAAATAAATTAGAAAATGTGTATTTTCAATTTTCTAATAAAAATAATGTTGCCCGGGATTGGATATGTGCCCGGTTGGCTTGCAACCTATCACATTGTAAGATTTGGCTTGGAAGTGTCTTCGGCTAATCGTGGGTGCCCTAGTTGCCTGCCTCTGCCTTCGGGGATATGGTTTGAAGATACCTTTTTTTTAAAACTTTAAACAAAGATTTGAATTTGCACTGTTTCGTCGTTCACTGACGAACGCTTTAACTCTAACCTATTGATCAGATCACGTGGTGAATTTTTTTGTTTATTCCTATCAATTTCTTGGATATGTTATGTATGGCGAACCTAAACCCCGGGTCGGCCATCAAAAAGAAATTACATTTTTTCAATTCTTCAATAAAATATCGTTACATGGAATTGCATTTGTGGCTGGATTATGAGACTTAGTGTCTTTGGCTAGTCGTGGGTGCCTTGGTTATACATATTTTCCCACCTATATATTAATTTTGGGAACTCTATCTTTGCGATTGCGTTATGTAGTTTCTTCAGACGGTTCTCTCCTGGTGGTAAAAGACAATCTTCAAGTACAGATACAATATATTATGTTATAGGTATATAGCATATCTGTCCCGTCGCCGGGGTGATAGCACGAAACAGGATATTGTTAAGGACTGATATGTGCTGGCAGGAATCGGTACAGCGTTGGAATTTTGACCAGACACTTTGTTGCACAGCTCTCTACCATCAGTGGAAATACACGCATGAGATACTTTGACTCTGACAGTAGAAATATGTAACCTCGCAGCTGATCTCATTCCGATAAAGCAAATTATATTCTATACTAGCTGCTCCGGCGAACTTCGTTCCACCCGTTCAGTTTGTATGGGAAAAAGTAAAATGTTGCTTTTTCTTAGTTTTCTCGCAAGTTTTTTTTCTTTTTCTTATCTTTTAAACCTTACCTGGACTTGAACAAATAATTCAAAACCAAAATTAGCGAAATCGGTTTAGCCGTTCTCGAGTTTTAGCGAGACTAACGAACAGCAATTGATTTATATATTTATATGTATATATATATGTATATATATACATGTGGATTCATTAACAAAGATAGATACATAAACTAATCACTACATAGTATAAAACAAAGTCGCTTCCTCTGTCCCTATGTCCCTCTGTATGCTTAAACCTTTAAAACCTCGCAACGAATTTTGATGCGATTTTTTCGATAGACGAAGTGATTGAAGAGGAAGGTTTATGTGTATAATTTATACCCGTGCCGTTATTTAATAATAAGCCTCTCTTAAGTTCACTTATAACTTAAAGAGTGTTTAAAAGTTCAAAAACCATTACTTCTCTTAAACTTATAATAGGGTTAAAAAATGGTTTTCAAGTTTATAAAACCCGCCAATGCTCTTTATTTTTTTCTTTCATCAATAACAGGTTTGGGAAAGGGGTTTAAAATTTCATGAAAACTAAAACTTTGGATAAACCAAGTCATTAAACCCTTTGGTTAATAGCTGACTATTCAAATAATAAAATACACGAAAACACACTCAACCCTCGTAAAAATTTACGTTTTTACAACCAAAGCGCTTTGGAAAGCAGGTCAAGATTTTTACTATCTCATGCTATTCTCTTCACTTGCATAATAAGCTGAATACTTATTGTTTGACAAGAAATCTTTTTAAACAACTTAAAAGGAGAGGAAAACTTTTTAAACAACTCCAAAAAGGAGAGGGTTGTTATTTGGACTGTTTCTGTTTGTTTTTTAAGCGATAATTCGGTCAATGTTACCGTTCCGCTTTTTAGAACCAACCACATTTTAATAGTTAATCTTTAGAAAAACAAGTTACCCGATCATTCACTTTTATTTAGTAATACTCAAAAACCACTAGGCGGATCATGATAAAACAAAATTGGTACTATCTACGTCCAATCTTTTTAGAAGAACCAACAAAATCGGTTGGCAATCGACGAAGTAATCGCGTAACAAACATAAAAACATACTGTCGAATTTCATGTATTTACGTATTTCACGTTCGACCGGGCGCCTAAATGTCCAAAACCAGAGATTCCCAAACCCTTTGTTTCATAGACCACTTTCAAAGTTTTGCTGGATTCGGAGGACATTCTCCATGGCTGTAGTTAGGGGGCAGGGGGTGAGTTGTGGGACAACACCCTACCTTAAAATCGCACCTGTGGACCCTTATCTATGTCTCCCCCAACACAGACTCCCATTGAATCTCCGGTGGAACCCTAGGGGTAACACCTGTACCACTTTGGGAATGACTGCAGTAAATCTTGAACCTTACTACTTACTTTACTTCCAGACGAAAATACCATAGTCCCAATAGTTAACAATTTTCGTCAGAAAAGTTAAAAAACCGAATGTATTAAAATTCGCATGGCGACAGTTTTACAGACATAAACCCTTGAAATGTAACAAAACAGTGTCAGGTACTGCCGCTTTAGGCGGCTCGTCGAAACACTGTAGGGGACTTACGATTTGCATGACTAAGAACTAGGCGAAAGTTTTGTCAATATTTTCTTTCTTTCTTTAGGTTTTGGCCTTCATGTTAGTATTTTGCTATTAATCAAGTAGAAATTTGCATAAAATTTGCCAAAATCTGGATTCAATTACAATTAGTTATCACTCATCAATAAGTCATGTCAGAGTCTTGGGTAAAGCGGTGTCCTCATTACTCAAGCTCATGTAGTGAGATTTGGTGGGAACGAAGAAATACACAATACGCTAATTTCTTCATGATTGTTTCATTTGTGCACTTTCACTGAACGAAATTGACTAATTTCACTCAATATAAACACGAAATTCCATAATTATGATAAATCTTCGACCATCTTTTCTTTCGATGGCGCCAAAACTCGTCAATATTTTCTTATTTTTAATCTTTTCTTTAAGCGTTTCTTTTTCGGTGCTGTATCAAATAATTCTTGATATCATTGAGGTACATACACCCTGACTTTTTAATCACCATCCAAATTTTAATATGTTGATCTTAAGTGAAAATAATTGAATATGTGTTTTTTCTTTTAGTATCCCTCAATACTAAAATATTAAGATATGACATCGCAAAGTCGTCTACAAAGTACCGTACCTACGCGCTGAGTGCTCTGACATGCTAGTTAGCTACCTGCTAGATACCTATTTTTTTTTTCATAAATGGACTTATTTATAGATACTTTAAGCCTAGAAAAAATTTGGATGGTGATAAAAAAATCTTGCTGTACATTTACGTTTGAGGTACTTATATTTTGAATGACTACGGAAAAGGAGGTTCTCAATTCGACTGAATTGTTACGTGATTATTCCGTCAAGAGCTAACCGATTTTGATCGTTCTTTTTAAAAAGATAGGTCATTGTTCCGGAGTGGTCCCATTTTAGTTTATTATGTTCCGATAAGTGGTATTTAAGTTAATCTAAATAATGCATCAATGATGAGGAATGATGCGGAATCACCTTTGTGGTCTAGCAGTCCAGTTGTTGGACTTGACTTCATGAGATCCCGAGTTGAATCCCGGATCGGGTAACAAAAACAAAACCCACGTCTAGCCGAAGACACTAAGTCCCACAAAGTGATAGGTGGCAAGCCTATAGCCAATCTGGCAAATTTCCAATACCGAGCAACATATTTTTAGTAAAAAAATTGTAAAAATCCAATTTTCTTTTGTTGCCCGACTTGGAATTCGAACCCGAGACCTCATGCAGTCAAGTCCAACAATTGAACCGCTAGGCCACTGAGGCGATACACACACTCATAACACAAGTCAAGTCTTTGTTATTAGTAAGTAGCGCACGGATTTACTCATGAAACTTAATATAGTAACCTAAGATTGATATATTAAATTAATAATATTCAAATTAAACTAACTCTAAAATAAGCAAACTATTTGTATTACAGGTAAATTATACTAATACATTATTATATACACCCTTATATACTGGAATAAATTGAATAAACACTTAAACCAGGAAATACAGCCATTTAGATGTTCATTGCATAAATGTTTGCTCCCGTCGATTATCTATCCCGAGCCTTGTGAGTGATAAGCGTAAGACATGAACGCTAACCCCTAGACCAATGAGGCGGTCACTAATCATATTAATTTTGTAGAATGGTTCGTAGGTACATAACCTCATGGATTAGGGAGCGTTCAAGTATTACGTAACGTAATTTGGGGGAAGGGGACTGTGCACGACGACCAAAAACAATGACCATAGACACATCGGCGAGAGTGACCCAATCCGAAGGATGGCACGCGTTGGTACTTAAGCGATAATATAAGTTAGGTAAAATGTTAATGTTTTAAGGATTTTGATTCAAGTATATAGCGTTATTTTGTACATATGCTTTCTGTTAGTTTATACAGTTAATTTTACTTGGAATATGATGATTTAGACTAGGATTTGTATTGATTTATGATGTTTTTATGCATGTTAATTTACAAGGATAATTATGGTAAAATTTATGTTTAAAATAGGTTCTATTATCTAGATTTGTGTATCAAATGATAGAATATGTTAAATTTTACTGTATTAACGTAATTCAAAGCACATAAGTATTGTAAATAGCCGAAAAATCACCCTTGGTAATCTATCGGCCTCAGGGAGGTCTCGTAAAACGTTACGTACGTTAGAAGGGCAGGTCTTTCTTACAACACGTTATTACGTTTATTTATATAGTAAATATAAATAAATATAAATTTTATTTAGTATTGTTACCGCAAAGTACACCAAGGATAAAAACTATAATGTAACTTTTTGCGACTTAAGGGTGAAAATGGTCACTTGCGTGTTACGTAACATTCAGAAACGAAAGGGGGGAAAATCTTTCGTTTTTTAATGAAAAACGAAAGGGCAGGAAAATGTTACTAACCGTTACAAGGGGGTTGGGGGTCACAAATCTTCACATATTGCATTACGTAGTACTTGAACGCTCCCTTACTTAAATACTTATATTAATCACGCTTACTTTTTTTGTTCTGCTTCTTCATCTTTATAAATGGCTATCGATATTATGGCTTTCGATCGTTTTTCACGACTACTTTGCCAATGTCAAGTAAGTTAATTCAGTCAGTCATAAGTCACTATGTACAAAGTCATGACAGGTCAGGGTCTTGAGTAAAGCGGTGGCTTCGTTACTCAAGCTCATCTAGGAGATTTGACGGCAGCGAGGAAATAGACGATACACTAATTTCTTCATGATTATTTCATTTGTGCACTTCCACTGAACAAAATTGATCTGATTCCCACCTAAATTAACCAATTTCACTCAATACAAACACGAAATTCAATAATAATGAAAAAATTTACGACCACCTTCATTCACGATGGCGCCAAAACTTCTTTTTTTTGTTATGAAAGAGGTAATCAAATTGAAATCAAATCAAGTCAATATAGAAATATCAAGCTTAAATTTATGGATGTAAGAGCTGCAAACCTAAAACAAAAAAAATCGGACGTGGCAATCGATATATTCCAGCAAGAAAAACTCTTCAAAACTTAAAAACATGCAAACTTCCAACAAGGCAACATAAATAATAAGTAGGAGCTCTTACAATCTAATTATTTTATTATAATCTATATTTTAGATTTTATATATAAAATTCTCGTGTCAGGGTGTGCGTGATTGAACTCCTTCAAAACGGCTTTATCGATTCTCATGAAATTTTGTAAACATATTGAGTAGGTTTGAGAATCGACCAAAATCTATTTTTCATACCCCTAAATGATAAGGGTGACTCGCCCTAATTTTTTTCAATAAAGTCACATTAAAAATATAGCAGAACAACGTCTGCCGTGTCAGTTAATATTATATAGTAAATATTAAAAGATTTTGTAATTGGCAAGTTAAGGATGAAGCTCGTACTATAGTAAGAAGGACTAAAAAATAGTTTTACTACGATTTTCTTGAACAAATTCCATAATGCGCGGTATTATGGAATTTCGTTACTAAAACTTAAAAAATCAGAAAGCAACGTAGAAAATGTCACAGAAAACTAATTAAAAATATAAGTAAATGTGGAGCGCCCAGAGTTGTAAAACAAACAGAAAGCTTCAGTGAAACATTTGATTCAGGCTTATTCGGTCTTCAAAGTTTCTTTTGCTAATTAATAAAGTTTTTGTCAGTTCTTTAACAGCAACCATTGTTAGTTTTTTGTTTTTATAGTCTTATAAAATATGTATAAACTTGACTTATATTTTTTTCGCTTGGTAAAAAATAACTTTCTATTAAACAAAAGTAAGTGGCCAAGTGCGAGTTGGACTCGCCCATGAAGAGTTCCGTAACTTCTGGAGTATACGTGGATTTGTAATATTAAAGACATTACATTGAAGTACTATAGAAACAGATTTAGTTTTAAGATCTTCCAAAGCCACTACGATCCCAATTTTTAAGTAGCCCATATCGTTTAAGTTGGAAGCATGTTGAGAAACTTTCTACGTTCGTAAAATGACTAATGTCTGGCCGTGAAATGGATCCTGGGCTATAAGGCTTTGATTACAATATCATCTATGCCAAACGCTTGCATTCAAATAATAGGTTAGCTAAAACTGCATTGGCAGTTGCGATTAACGGCGCAATTTAGTGGTGAAGTTTGAATGCCATTTACATGGATAATTTAGAGCTTCAGCAGACATAAGGGAACTATGAGAAAGCTTTCAAAGTTGTTATTCAAATGATTTCTGAACGTCATTAGGAACATCTCGTTGCTATTACTATAGAAATGAAATTTTCGACTTACATCTAGTTTATGTTTTATTTATTACTAGCGGCCCGCCCCAGCTTCGCATGGGTTTAAAATATACATATAAACTTTTCTCTTTTATCACTTTATCTATTTAAAAAAAACTGCATCAAAATCAGTTGCGTAGTTTTAAAGATTTAAGCATACAAACGAACATAGGGAAAAAAGAAGCGACTTCGTTTTATGCTATGTAGTGATTTAAATCGTTTAAGTAATTTCTATCTTCTAGTCTGGGCCAAATATTAACACACATATCTTCAGGCCAAGTCCCTTACGGAGTATCGAGTGCCAAATATCATGATCCTTGTAGACCTACCTCACTTCCTTGACATTCATTACCATTTAACTGTTTAAAGTTCAATTGTTCTTTAGAATAATTCTGTGCTTATCCCAATGTTATTGCATGGAAGCGAGAGTTGGGTATGTCAGAAAAAGCATGGAAAATCTGAGGTGTAACGCTCGCTGACCGCATTCGTAATAGTGAGATCCGAGAAAAAATGGGGTCTAAAGTTGAAAGAGAGTGTTGGTGTTAAAATGCGAAAGGGCATGCTCCGCCTTTCTTCATGTGGAAAGAATGACAGATGAAAGATTGACAAAAGAGATATACAATGCGAATGTGGATAGGTGTAAGTACCCGGGGAGACCAAGGTTGACATTCCACGACCAGATCAATCGAATATAATCCGAGGGTGGTGGCAAGAGTCTCCGAAACCGGCGTGTTTGTATGAAACGGGTAACGAACGTGCACCGTACCCCGTAAGGGACTTGGCGTGGAGATATATATGTATGTATGCATGTTTTTTTAAGCAATAAATTATATAAATGAACAAAAGAAATTATCTCTACGTCATTTTTAAAAAATAGGTTCAAAAGCGGTCCAGTACCATATTTTAATTTGCTAAGGAAACATTTAGATGTTTCCTAAGTTATAGCTGGTATGCTTACATAAGCAAGTATGATTGTAGGTAAGTGTACATAATCACTGACAAAGCTGTAACACCCTTTGTCTAAACAACTTTATCTTTTAACTTTCCTTACTTTTATGACGAACCATTAATCTTAATTATTTCTTTTAATGGGACGAAAAGATAGCTGGTAATATGTTCTTCATGTTTCGACGTCCATCTTGGTTGTAACTTTAGAAATATTCTTTGTAGACAAAATTTCTTAAGTCGCTTTTATTTAAGTTTTTAGCAAGTTACGAGTACTTGACGACTTTAATCTGACACTGGTCTCAGAGTGTACACAATTTGACCATTAAAATGTATTAATTACACTAAAATACAATAAAGAGATGAAAGGAGTAATTAAGTATTATAATTTAAGCGTCACAAAGCTGTGAAACAATAATTTCGATTTAAATAAGTAATCAAGGTACGCAAAATTAAGTATTTTCCTTGATTTTTTTGGAATGCCATAATCTAGAAAAAAAACATAAACACCTTCCTCCTAAATCACTTTATCTAATAAAGAAACCTTATCAAAATCTTTTCCGTAGTTTTAAAGATTTAAGAATACAAAGGGACATAGGGACAGAGAAAGCGACTTTGTTTTATACTATGTAGTAAAGTTAAATTAAAAAGTACGTAAACAAATAAATTAAAAGATCCCCGAGCCAGCACTTTTATAGTTAATTTAGGTTTGTTTACGTGCTCTCTGATTTATGGTGCCAACTTACTTCAGTCTTGTATTGGTGCATTAATATTTCAAGAAAGCTTTATTTCTTTCATTTTGTAACAAAATCTGTTATTTATTATACACTCGTGTACACATGTATTTATGATACATGATTTAAGCGCAGTGAAACTGAAAAGAACCGGTTTAATTATATTGTTTCAGTATGCAAAACAAGTAATAATAAATAAATGTCCCTAAATAAGTTATACAAATTCTTCTAACTTCAAATTAGGCAAATTACATGCTTATGGTTGTTAGACAACGATACTAATAAATAAAAACCAGGAAATAAAAACATTTTTTTGAAATGAAACTTCTTAGAATCGTTGTGATTTCAAAACGATGCAATGGAAAAGCGAGAGGTAAGAGACACAAATATATAGTCATCTCATTATTTTGTCGATTTACTAAAGTTTCACTTCTATCGTGTGTGAATCGCACACACACCTTTATTTTAAATATAAACGTACACGTATATTCTCGTCGGAAATCGCACCTATGCTCTCGGCAAAGGTAGGAAAAGATAGGAAGAGGCACAACCAGGACTCACGCGAATAGCCGAATACACTAAGTCCCACAACGTGGTAAATGGCAAGCTTATTGCCAACCGGAAACATAATATAGAATCCCAGGTGACTTTACTATTATTAGAAAATTAAAAATACATATTTTCAATTTTTTTTTGTTGCCCGATCCGGGGATTGAATTCGGGACCTCAAGAAGTCATGTCGGAAGACGGACCTCTAGACCACAGAGGCGATTTTTACATTGTATTCAATAAAACTGTTACTTTCTTTGTGACGTACAAAGTTCGTAATTAATTCTTCCTATTAACATTATAATTGGAAAGTTTGTATGTTTGGTTGTCAGTCCTTTACACAAAAACTGGTTAACCGATTTTCATGAAAATGGGCACACATAGAGGGTAACTTGTTTGAACACATATGATACTTTTTATCTCGTTAAAATGTTCCTGTGAGACTATTAACCACGCAGGCAACGCCACAGGCAACAGCTAGTTTCAAAAGATATCGGTAAAACTTTTGTGTCTGTACACAAAAACTCAAAGATTAAATCCCTTAATAGTAGCTATATTCTTTGAGTGAACTGCTTGGTTAATATTTAGCTCTACAAAAAGATGGCTCCAGTAAAACTACCGTTAACTGTTTCGTATTTCTCTTGGGATATCAAAAAGTTTTAGTTAAGTTTCCTAATTATATGTATTTATCTGCTGTTATTTTGTAGTTTGTTTTTGAATGGAGCTATAGTGTTTTTACTTAGGGATCTGAGACCAAATGGTTTACGTTAACATTTAATTTGTTACGCAACTATTATTTAATCCCGGCTTTTTGTCACCATTTGACACCACCATGACAATTTTGAAATTTCAAATATTTTTTTCAAACTACTTACCAACCCATCTCTCTCGGTCCAACCAAGTGAGGTTGTCTGCTTGAGTGTCGTAATAGCCAAGCTTCACGTAATGGTTGTCAGTCAGCTGCTCTATCTGCGTCAGTGCTATGCGGTCGCCTTGAGATGAAAATGCCACAAGGCCCTGTAAAATAATACCAAAATGTATTTTGTCTAACGTTGCCAGCACTACATAGTATAAAACAAAGTCGCTTCCTCTGTCCCTTTGTATGCTTAAATTTTTAAAACTACGAAACGGATTTTGATGCGCTTTTTTTAATAGGTTAAGTGATTGAAGAGGAAGGTTTATATGTTAATATATTATACGGTATAAAATATACCTGTGCGCAGGGGCGGCGCGGCCGCTAGATTTTTGATAAAACGACCTAAATCCTACTATTATTAAAAATGTGAATGTAAATTTGTTTGTTACGCTTTCACATGAAAAATAATTAACGAATCATCATGGAACTTTTGTGCACATGGTTTTGGAGGTATTAAAAGAAACAAAGGATACTTTTTTATGACTTAAACGTGAGAGAATCCAAGGGTTAAAGCTGGTTTTCTTTAATTTAAATGAGATAAAAATGCTAAAAACTTCAATGTCAATTTTTCGTCTAAATGTATAAAAAAATCCTCAAATTTCCTAGGATTTCATCACCACATCAAAAAAATTAAGTGCTTTCCTCGAATGCCTTGGGATTTCATTATCAGATCCAGACTTGGCGGTAGTACAATAGCTCGAAAGTACATTAAATACATTACATTACAAGTACATTAAGTACATACAGTAAATCTATTACATAGAAACAGAGTTTTGAAAATTGGTTCAGAAATTAGTAAGATTTTGAATAACCCAAAAATTCGCCACTAAGTTTGGATATGATGATTTAATCGTAGACAAATTTAGAAAAATCTGAAATTGTTGTGTAAGTAGATCATTAACTTATTAAAATTGAAATCGAACGCAGTAAATCTGCAAAAACCAGTTCCGATTTCATTTTCAGTTTCAGTTTTAGTATATTTTTTGGAAAGATAGGTCATGATCCTGAGGTCATCAAAAACTTGCTTTCGACGTGTTCCGGTTCGGAAGATAAAGTAACTGGCACACTAGCTTTTGCCAAAGCCTAACATCCCGGCCTTAGGTTGGCAACACACCATTATCACCTTTGGTGGGGTGAATTTTTTACCAGCAGGAAATCCATCTGCTTGTTTGGTTTCTAATGTCATAAAAATTTTTTCGTTATAATTTAAAAATGCAAACATAGTCATATTGGTAACCTTCTCTTTTTTAGCGTCGAGTAACAAACCCACCAGAAGAAACGAAGAACAAACTCCTCATTACATACATGTATGTATTGTTTCTACTTTGTTAGATTGTAAGCTTAATTTTTAACCGAGCTCAAAAAAACGAGGAGGTTCTTAATTCGGCCAGTGTATATTTTTCTATATTTGAACGCAGATTTCGTTGAGGTTTCTGAAACGATTTACGTAATTCTTTTTTTGTGCTGAATAGTTTTGAAGTGGTCCCATAAAAATTTGTTTCAGGTAAGCCTATTAGGTTTTATTTTACAAGATTTTTATTATCTACTTTTACCTATCCCGAATCAATATTTTTATTAAATTAAATCATATCAGCAATAAATTAAAAAAAAATAAATAAAAATAACGAACTTAAAAAAACCGACTTCAAAACTAAAACTAGAAAAGATATTGTGCGAGGTAAGAAACGTTAGTAGAAGACTTCCGTGCATCAAGGTGTAAGGCAGGATACCATAAACTAGATGACGTTAAATTGAAATCAAAAATACATTTACGCCTATATCTTCGAAGTGGTTGGATGAGGCACAACTAGGGCACCTACGACTACCCAAAGACACTAAGTCCTACAATGTGCTACCGCTAACTGCACACATATCCCGTCCTGGGCATTGTCACAACATTAAAAAAAATACACATTTTCGTTTTGACCCGGGACGTTAAGAAAGTCCAACGCCGGGCTCCTAGACGACATAGGCGATCGAAATTGATTTAAGAATTGTATTTTGTATTTATCAAGAAAATGCATTCAAGCAAATGGATTTTTAAAAGAAAGAATCCTTTTAATATATGAGAGTAGGCAAACGAGCAAATGGGTCACCTGATGGAAAGTGATTATCTCCGCCCATGGACATCCGCAACACCAGGAGTATCACAGATGCGTTGTCGACCTTTAAGGGATGAGTGTGCTCTTTTATTGAAGGTTGCTAAGCCATATTGGTTTGGAAATACAACCCTCAGTAACTGATTCCACAATGGTGTTGTGTCCTATGTCTGGGTATCCAATTCCTTGTCCCTGTTATGTTTCCAATTTTTTTATGATATTGGAAGGAATTTCCTGATGTTAAGAAATTCACGCCGTCAAGAGACACCAAAAGTGGTAATGGTGCGTTTCCAACCTGAGGTCGGAATGTTAGGCCTCGAGCAATGGTAAGTTTACCGGCTACCTTACCTTCCGAACCGCAACACTTATGACGTTATGGCGGCAGGAAAGGTAAGGCGGTGGTACCAATCCGGGCGAGTCGCTGCTAGACTCTACCACCTAGTAAACCGATAAACGTACTTTCTAAAATATGTCTGCTTCTTCGTCTGTTAACACTGCAAAAAGGTTCATATCACCAAGCCTTCAGTTTATAGCCCAATATATGAGACCTCAAACCGTACAAGTTTATGTCAAAGAATTTATTACCAACACACCTGAAGCATATGAAAGCTATGTCCAAACTATTGAGGTTAACCTCCCCATAGTCTATCAGATTTACTTTTATGATCTCGTAATAAATTGTGACCTATATTAAGGCTATGAAATGAGTAGAAGCTAATTTAGGAACACTGTAATAAAATAATCGCCTTTGTGGTCTAGCGATCTAGTTGTTGGACTTGACTTCGTACGGTCCCGGGATCGATCTCCGGGCAACAAAAAGAATTTTTCTAATAAACAATTTTCTAAAAAAATCTAATAAAATAAGCGGTTTGTGTTAGATTTGCCACCTATCACATTGTGGGACTTAGCTCTCTAGCTTGCTTGGGCGTAGTTGTACTTTTGCTTACCTTTTTGAGAACATGGGTGTTCTTTTTTGTATTATGTTAAAGAAGGAAAAATTATGGTATAGAATTAAAGTTTTATAGTTGACTACTTGTCCCGGTGAACTTCGCCCTTCCCGTTCAGTTTGAATGGGGTTTTTTCCTAGTTTCCTTGCAGTTTTTCCCATTTTCTTATATTTAAAACCTTCCCTGGACTTGAATAAATAATTCAAAATCTAAATTACCCAAATCAGTTGAGCTGTTCCCGAGTTTTAGCGAAACTAACGAACAATTGATTTTTATATATTGTAGAAGATGTAGAATAAGCCTTAATTTTGCTAATCTGTGTGACTGGTATGGCAGGAAATATTTCAATGAATGTGGCAAGCCTAACTAAAGTTCCCACCACGACTAGAGCACGAATAAAGTCCGAACTCGGGATATAATCCAACTTGTCAAGTCAATCGCCAACTTTGCCGAAGTACACACTACAAAGTAAACATCACTCGCACTCGATGAAAGTTCTTGTCACATTCTCTGTTGTTTAGAAGATTTCAGGCCGCAATTAGCAAATTAGCTTATCTTACATCTGCTATAACTTATAACGGATGTCCTGAAAGTATCAAAAATAAAAATATATTCTTTTCACTTAGATCTTATAAAGTTTCTACAAAAACCTAATAGTAACGTTGTCTTAAATGTTTAACATTTCATATATAACAATGAAATTGAAAATGTGTGTTTTCAATTTTCTAATAAAAATAAGGTTGCCCGGGATTGGATGCATACCCGTTTGGCGATAGGCTTGCTACTTATCATATTGTGGGACTTAGCGTCTTCGGCTCTTAGTGGGTGATCTGGTTGTGCCTCTACCTATACTTGGGTGATATAGGCGTGAAGATACTTGTGAAAACATGATGCCAATCATTCCGAAATGTGAAATCTTTAGGCAGAAGTAAAGTTTCTGCTAAGTTTTGTGCGTAGAATTTTATTTAATTAGGTTTTGTTTAGTTTCGTGGTCAACTGGAGGAGAATCCTACTCTTTTGAAAACTTCATGTACTTAGAAGGTAAGTCAGTATGCTAATCAAACAATAGACATCTTAGAGTCACTTGCAGTTTCAATTCACATCATTCATTAAACTATCAAATATATCCACCATGACTACTTAGTGACTACTAGGACTTAACCGTAACCTACGGATAATCTTGGTTATCCTAGTTGTACCTCTACCTACGTCTTCGTAGATACGAGTATGAAAATACTTGTACTAACAATACAGACATCGTAATTTAAAAACAACTTAATGTAAGAAAATAAAGAAGTCAAACAAAAAACCGAGAAATGAACCTACTATCAACAGCATTATTCATAGTTTTGCTCTACATAAAAGTGAATATAACCCCAAAGTAAACAAATTATCTGCTTGTATTATGGGTATTAGTCAACCATTGTAACGCATAGAAATACTTAAATAGATGCCAGAATAATTTAGTAAACACCCATACCCGAAAATGAAGAATTAAATGTTCATCACAAAAATGCCTGCTCCCGTTTGGAATCGAACTCGAGCCTCGCGGTTTGTCGGTAGGGTTAGGCGTGTACGCTAGCCCCTCGAACATTTTTTTATTGGAAAACTGGAAAACCCAAATTTTCTTTTTGTTGCCCGACCCGGGACCCGGGACCTCATGCAGTTTAGTCCAACACCTGAACCGCTAGACCAGAGAGGCGATACCTACTTAAACAATTAAGTAGTCGTACATACAACCTCATACGTTTTTCGAAGTCTGTTAGATAGTCATGAGACTACAGTATATTTGTTTACCCAATAGTGTGAACGGGATATTGTAAAATATATTTATGAGCTTACCGATACTCCCAGGAAAGACGTTGAGTTTATGGCTTCGTAGATGTCGTCAGCAATTTTCTTATTTGTGTAAGTGAAGTTTTTTAGACTTAATCCGTTCTTTTCTAATTTCTCCATTGTCTTGTTGAAGGCTGAAAAAAGATGTTATTGTAGCAACGATATTGAGTCGATGCAGCTTATTAATATCACTTGTACCCTCCAAAATACATTTTTTTCATCCTTTTACTCACCGGTTTTACTATATAAGCATCATCAGGGCTATAATAAATTGTCATTCTTAGGCTAAGAACTTACGTAGCGGTTTACACAAGCGCCCGCCGCGGTCATGGAACTGCGGTTTTATTTCAAAATTCACGAGACCAGTAATTTGTGAAATCATATAATTTTTTTTCGAAAATCGATTTTCCATCACTTTGGATGAAACCACGATTTTTTTTAGAGATTTTGTACGATCACACAGATAAAAGTTGGCAAGCCTGGTTACATCGTAGTAAGATATTAAGTGGCGAACTGCTTGGTAGCAAAATAGTTCGTCAAACTTTTTAAAGACAGACCAAGTTGGCGTTACTTGTGTTTAATATACAAACAATAATTGTGTTTACCTACGTTAGCAACGCATTTTAACTGAGTTGAAATAAATAATATAACCTATAGCAAATAATACAAAACCAATTATATAATTACTAGCTGCCCGTTCCGGCTTCGCTCGGATGGTAATTTTTTTACCATAAATTGAGATATAAGCTATCTTATCTCTCCAGTTGGATCGAACTGCAGATGGTGTGCGAATTTTATTATAATCGGTTAAGTTGTTTAGGAGTCCATTGAGGACAAACATTGTGACACGAGATTTATATATATTATTAAGTTTAAGTGTAGAAGACATTTGACTTATTTTCTATTTACCATCTGAAGTATATTTCATTTCAAGTTACAAAAATATCGACGTAAAAAAACCGACTTCAAAACTACAAAGATATTTTTTTTTGTTTTGAAGTCGTTTTTTTGGTAAAGTAGTTATTTTTATTAGTATGCTCTAAAGACTTACCTAAAGCAACAGCCCATACAGCGTCATAGGCCAATGGCGCTTCTTGATATCCTTCTGGAAACCTCTCTCCGTCTATATCGTAGCCTGCTTCCCGAAGTGCTTCGTTGAGTCTTGACCTGCAAAATAAAAATTAAAAAAAATAAAGTTCAAGTTGTAAATTTAATTTTGAATATTTAGTAAATGACAATTAAGCACAATAAAACTGTAAAAACTTATTCTATTTATTTCCTTACTACGTCACGATTTCATAATTCAAAATGTAGGTAATGACCCCGAGTATCGTACGTAAATATATGTAATGGTATACTTCAGTGTTTCTCAGTTACCCGGCACCGGGTCATCAATAAATAATATATACCG
>NJDD01006762.1:95576-114018 GCA_002245505.1 Calephelis nemesis | reverse complement strand
CATTTCCTCCACCGTACAGTCAATGCCTTCCCTTTCAAGATTTGTTTCGAACCAATTGTCTTCATACCAACCTAAAATAAAATTCTGTATTAATATCAGGTTGCTTTTAAACCAATTTTGAAAAAATAAATCACGATATTCTGCATTTTTAGAAGTTAAAACGATCTTCTGCACTTTTCAAACTGCTTGGGTTTTATCCGAGAGTAGTGTCAGGTGTAAAACCGGCGTGTTTTTATGGAAAAGGTAATGAGTATGGGGGAAGCCGGGAAGATCTCCAAGGATCGTAAGATTTGGCACTCGATACTCTCTGCCTACTCTGTAAGAGAATTGGCGTGAAAATATGTACAATTTGTGTTTTTTATGGCATTGAACAGCGAATAAGCACATGGCTCTACTAATAAAATGAGATAACTGTGGCCTTCAGTTCAAGGTGCGTTTTTTGAAATCTTTTGAAATTCGAATTGCTAATACTTTAATACTACGCTATTAAAGGCAAAGTCTCCTTATGTATAAAAGGACTTTTTCAAAATTTCTGCTCCATTTCTAACCGACGCTTTCTAAGATAAGTCTCTTCTAAGCTATTCATCCGATTGAAATTTTAACTGGCACGTTTGTGGACAAATGAACAACAAGATTTGGACGGTATTTCTTTTAAAAATGCAGGGAAAATATTATCATAGAGCAATATTTTATCCTCTAAAAACAAAGGTACTTTGCGGTTTTAGGCTTTGAATAAAAGAGGATGGAGAATAGCAATAACATTTGTTTGCGGATTCGTTTCACTTTTTTTATTAAGACTACGTAAGATCGGTTTAAGTTTGATCCCCGGCTCGGGCAAATACAATAATTAGAAATTGTGCGTTTTAAATTTTCTAATAAAAATGACGTTGCCCGGGATTGGATGTGTCAGGTTGGCAATAATATAATTTTGTGGGACATAGTGTCTTCGGCTAGTCGTGTGTGTCCTGTTTGTGCCTCTGCCCGCCTTTTCGGTGATATTGGCGTGAAGATAGTTTTTAAGACTAAGTAAGAGGTTGACCTTTGCCCTTTGATTGATAGCGCAAAAGTTTGTAAAAATTCGTTCTAGTAATGGTGGGAGCTGATTCTATGCTACCTCTTTTTTTATGATATTGGAAGGCAACAAGCAGACGGATTTCCTGAAGGCAAGAAATTTTCGCCGCCTAGAGACATCAAAGGTGCTAATGGTGCGTTGCCAACCTGAGGCCGGGATGTTAGGCCTTGAGCAAAAGCAAGTTTACCGGCTACCTTACCCTCCAAACCGAAACACGTCATCCGCGTGAGTCGCTGCGAAACTCTACCACCTAGTCAGGTTTCACGGTGTTAGTGACAGTAAGCATTCGCTCGCCTTTTACGAGCTGCCTGGCAGGAAGTCAGATGGTCTATTCTTCAAAGGAGCCCGGACCAACACGGGGGAGCCAGCACGGGGGACCTCTATGGTTAAGGTAGTAACTGCAGGTCCGAAAGGTTGCTGTACAACACTCTAGGTAACGAAATAATAAGGAAATGATCCAGTAATATAAATTATTAAATTAACACCTGCAAGTGATGGGGTCATCACATTTGAAACCTACGAATTTATTATCAACTCGTAATCTATATATAAAAGAAAGTCGTGTAAGTTACACTATTTATAACTCAAGAACGGCTAAACCGATTAGGCTGAAAATTGGTGGGGAGGTAACTTAAAACCGGGAGAAGGACATAGGACACTATTTATCCTGTTCAATTGGGAGGAAACTGGGAAAAAAAACATTTCAATTTTTCCCATACAAACTGAACGGGCGGAACGAAGTTCGCGGGAGCAGCTAGTTATACATAATTTTAATTTGCTGTTGTGTTTTTTATAATAAACATTAATTACATTATCTATATTATTTATGAAAAACGTTGCAACGGGTGAAACAATGTTGCTAATTCTTTTTTGTAGTGTTAGTTATTGTGAGGAGAAAAATTGTAAAATTGCAGGGAAAATATGAAAACCGGTAGCTTATTTTTTCTCACAAACTGTTTGTTGGAGCATCGAACCGGTTCCCGAGTCGTACGTGCCGGATACAACGCGCTCCCCACTACGACGACCCGCCGCCATAAGAACGGCTCTCTTACCCGACCCAGAATGACGCGATTTTATAATATATTTCTTGTACACCAGTGACCTTTAAAATATTACACCTATTAAATACAGTCCACATTATTATCGAGTTTTAATCAGCGGGATTCCTGGAAAACAAGGGCTCACGCCAAGACACTGTTACTTCCTAAAGTGGGTAATGTGTAACATGAAATAGCTGTCAAATGACGTGTTTTAAATTTTCACTCTCCTGTGACCAACAGAAGTACAGTAGAGATAGCATAAACAAACAGTCATTTGACAGCCATTTGATGTACACTTTACCCAGTGATCATTACTAAAAAGATACTGTATAGCCCTGCGGACCAACACCATAATACAAATTATATAGCATTATTTAAATTTAAGCTCTTACAGTACGATTCACGAGAGTTGACCACTGCGCAGAAGTCATATTTTAGGTCCCTTTGGAGGTGCGGTGTGCGGGGGGGACGCAATGCGTCAAGACTGAGTGAGTGTACATGCGCAGACGGCCGCCATTTGTGGTCAACTTTCGTGAATCGTACTGTACATGGTTGTAAAATTGTTTTGTATTGAATAATTGTTTTCCCCGTGTTGGTCCGGGCTCCTTTGTAGAATAGTCCATCTGCCTTTCTGGCCAGACAGCTCGTAAAAGGCGAGCATAGGCTCACCGTCACTAACACCGTGACAATTGACTAGGTCGTAGAGTTTAGCAGCGACTCGCCCGGATTGGTACCACCGCCTTACCTATTCCTGCCGACATAACGTCATGACGTGTTCCGGTTCGGAGGGTAAGGTAGCCGGCATACTTACTTTTGCTCGAGGCCTAACATCCCGGCCTCAGGTTGGCAACGCACCATTACCACTTTTGGTGTCTCTAGGCGGCGTGAATTTCTTACCATCAGGAAATCCGTCTGCTTGTTTGCCTTCCAATGTTATAAAAAAAAATATGTGAGCCTAATTATTATCCTTAACCCTAATAATTTTCCACAATTCCTAAATGTATATATATATATATATTTAATAAAATAAAAAAAAGATAAATATAAACGTAAAACATAACCAAATTTGATTTGCGGTTTGACGGACATCGACGGACAAAAAATCTATTTATCTGAATCCAGATTTAAATTCAGAAATATAAAGAGAGTTTCTAAGGTGTTGAAAGAGACTTTTCACTGTAAGATTTATTATTCAATACAATGGCATGAATATATGTACGTATGTATGTATAATTATTGTTCATGTCAACATTATAAAATGCCATACTAATAATGTTATAGTATCTTCATGCCCATATCCCCGAAAGATAGGCAAAGGCACAACAAGCACACACACGACTTGCCGAAGACAATAAGTCCACAATGTCATGTATCGCCAACCGGGCTTATATTCAATTCAGGCCAATGTTATTTATATTAGAAATTTATATAAGAATTTCTTTGTTGTTCGACCCGGGGTTCGAACCCTTTAGCTCAAGAAGTTAAGTCCGACGTTAGACCGCTAGACCACAGAGGCGATCAACAAAATTGTTTTAATGTCAAATCAAGCACTGTTTGAAATATTTCCTCAAATACATTTGAATGTCAAAATAAATAAAACAGCATTGTTTTTGGCTAAAACAATTTCACATCTTGCCAATGTCTCCCTATTACGTGCCTACATATGTGGGACATTGTAGATTATTGGGTTGTCTCACAAATTCCTCCTTTATTATAGTAAGAGCTTTTGTCTGGGTTTTGTCAGGGATAAGTATTTATCTGTTTGTATACATTGTGTAATGTGTTAGGGGATTTGTTCGACATTATGTTCTTAGCCTCTGTGGTCTAGCGGTCTGGGTGTTATACTTGAAATGAACCCGGGACCTCATGTTGTGATGACACGATTGGCTTTAGGCTTGCCATTTATCACATTGTGAGACTTAGTTTGGGCTGGTAGTGGATGAAGATATTAATATTTAGCATTATACACCAAATTTTCCAAATGTATTCCAAAATTGCAGTAAGGGGTTACCATGTTGGTGCCCTGTGTTGGTCCAGGCTCCTTTGCAGAATCGACCATCTGCCTTCCTGCAAAGCAGGTCGTAAAAGGCGAATATAGGCTTACCATTACTAGCACTGTGATATCTAACTTGATGGTAAAGTTTCGGAGTGACTCGCTCGGATCGCCTCACCTATTCCTGCTGCAAAAACGTCAGTGCTTGTCGTTGACATGTTTCACTTCATTGGATAAGGCAGCCGATAAACTTACTTTTGTTCAAGTCCAAGAATATCGGCCTCAAGTTGGCAACTCACCAATATCAGCTTTGGTGTCTCTAGGCGGCGTGAATTTTTTACCATCAGGAAATCTGCCCGCTTGGTAGCCTTAAAATATCATTAAAAGTTTGTATACGTTTTCAACGACTTCAAAAACTTAAATGACCGACGTCTTTTTGACCATTTCTGAGTCATTTTTAAATGTAATCAAATATTTTAAATCGGTTAAGAAATGACATGTAGAGACATCCACATTATGTTAAATATCAAAAATATAATCCTTGTTTTCTAAAGTATTTTAAAAATAGAATTTTACGAATGTTAATAAATGATGAAGTTCTGAGTTTTCAAATCTAGAAAAACAAATGAATCTCGGTTAAAACTTTTGCTGTCTTATAATAATATCTCTAAGCAAATAAGAAAACCAGTGGAATTTTTTTCCCATTCAAGTAAAGAAAACTTCTGTATAAACGAGAATTCATTTGTGGAAAGTGCGACAGAGGGATTGTATTACTAAAACTCGGCGACAATGAGTGTTTGTAGGTACTCCATATACATAATATATACTTGACCTCGCGGTAGACTCTCGACTTGGAAACCGAAATTCGCGGTCTACAAACTTGTCAAAGGCAACTTGTTCTTGTATTACAGATAGTTTAATACAATTTGTCTCGTTTGCCGCCCACAAATAATTTTTACTCTTGAATGTTTCCTACCTTTGTCCATTTAAACATAGAAGGCATACTTCAAGAGGAATTAATGTGGTTGTTGGGTAGTTCAGTTATATTTGAGGATAGTTTTGAATAACTCGTTTACGTTTGGAAGAACAATTTTGACGTTTATTATCTTTCCCCAGGCATTTCTCTGCTTTATTATCAAACTAAACGTTTTAAGTACAGTACAGTACAAAAAGTATTAAGTACAGTTTGTCAGAATTTCCGGGGAGCGATTTTAATGTGGGTATGACATTGTCAATCTATTATATTTACTAATCTCTGGTATTACTGAGTAATAATATAATGTCAAAATAAACCTTAAAGTGCTATAGCCTATGTTTATTTATAACACAATTTATTTAACTTGTACTTTCCACAAAACATTTTATAATTATTTTATAGCTAAACCATTTCGCTTTATAAGCTTTATCAGGGCTAACAATTCAAAGTTATTTTTTTATGTGAGAGATCAGTGAATCAGCAAATGGGTCTCCTGATGATAAGAGGTGTTAACCGTGA
Organism: Calephelis nemesis; assembly: GCA_002245505.1. Taxonomy (NCBI): domain Eukaryota; kingdom Metazoa; phylum Arthropoda; class Insecta; order Lepidoptera; family Riodinidae; genus Calephelis; species Calephelis nemesis. Next base: position 108,418 of record NJDD01006762.1, on the reverse strand, counting down.
TGATCCAAAAACACTATAGATGTTACAGGTGCGTCGCTAACCTGAGGCAAAAATGTTAGGTCAAATATGCAAGTCAACCGGTTTACATTTTAACCTTTGCTCGTCATTTACGAGCTGCCTGACGGAGAGGTAGATGGTCTATAATTCTACTCAGCGGACCGTTATAATCGGAGGAAAAATATATAGGGAAACTGGTTGGCTAAAAGATAATAAAATATATTGCAGGAAGAACAAGTGAAATTGATAAATTGTGTCTAGAATGGAACTCCACCAAGCGCCGCGGATAATAAGTAAGAGTTTATTAATAACGCAGGGTGTTTATCTTTAGCCGTTTGTATTTTAAACTAGCTAGGAATATTGTAAGTGTACACACCATATACCCAAAGAGATAGGCAGAGGCACAATCAGGGCACCCACGACCCGCCGAAGACACTTAGTCTCACAATGTGACAGGTGGCAAACCTATCGCCAACCGGGTACATATCCAATCCCAAGCAACATGTTTTTTTATTAGAAAATTGATAAAACCACATTTGGCTATTGTTGCCTGATCCGGAAATCAAACCACTAGACCACAGAGACAGACAGACAGACATTTTTATATAAACTTTCTCTCTCTCTTATATAAATAACCTACAAAAGAATCATCAATATTGGTCCCTTCGTTTAGGCGTAAGATGATTAAGGGATTTATTTTCATAAATAAGATTTCAATTAATCAAATGTCAAACGAGCAGAAAATTATTAACTGGTTTCGATTTTCCAAATGTTTTTTTTTTTTTCAAAAATATTTTTGTGGTTGAGTAAAACAAAGATAGATCTCAACTACTAAAACCAAAAACATAAAGAATGTATTCTGTTTTTAGAAATACCTTTAAGATGACAAATCCATTTTTTAAATAATAGCTAGTCTTTGGCGAATATTATAAAATGAATTTTGAATGTACTTACGTTTTTACTGCTTTTTTCTTTATTAATTTTATTTTATTTATTCCACAACTTACTAATATAACAAATTACAAACAATTTCTACAATGGTCTTTTTTGTGATAAAAAAACATTTTCAGCACAGAAAATGAACGTAAAAGTATTTTGATTCTAAAACAACTAAAAAGAACGATAAATTGACTATTAGGTGTTTTCGGTCTTCGTTCGTCTTCGTCACGGGATTTGGTAAAAAATCTATTGGGTAATATATTTTTTGACAAAGAACTTTTATTTTTTCAAGAAGTGCCCAATTTTTAAGTAGCAATAACTTTGGATGTTTTATCGGTAGTAATAAATGTTTATGACGGGGAAGAAGATTCTTGGAGCCTACATTAAGGTCACCCGGACGTTGATAACCTGACGAGTTTGGTTTGACACTCGGGTTTGGCCGATAGCCAAGTATAGCATCAAGAATAAATAAATCAATATAAATTAGTACTTATCAATCAGGCTCAGGTTCGATTCCAGAGAGGGACAGGCATTTGTGTTATAAACTTACATGTTTTTATTAAGGATCTGGGTGTTTATTTGACGCAATTTTAGGTTTCGCTATTTGTATTTGATATCTTTTGTTTGGATAGAATTTTTTTTTTAATTTATAATACATTTTTATTTTTTGCTGTTATATATCCTCCTCTCTTTATAGCTAGGGAGGCAAATAATTTATTCTTCACAAACCAACGTGGGTTACACGAGTAATTATTTTTAGTTTTAACTAACGAAACTCAAAAATAATTACGATAATTAAAAAAAAATGTAAAAACTAACTCCAACTACTCCATTGGGTATTATTTTTGCTTTTCGAAAGAAAACACATGTTTCCAAACTGGTCCCACGTAAAGTTTATCCTTGGTCCCACATTATCGACATTCTAATTTTAGTTTTTGAGTTACACTAAAAAGAGCATAAAATTTTTACTTATCAATATCATTTATGTGGTCGAGATAAGTAAAAAAAATTACGCACAATTAAGTATAACTCAAAAGCTACTAGTCGGACCATGATAATATGAGATCAACTTAGAATCATGACATAGCACCATTAAAATCAGTTGGCTTTAATTAAAGTTAACGTGTAACAAACATACAAAAAGAATAACATACACTCGTATTAAAAACCTCCTTCTTTTCTGGTTAATAAAACCAAAACGCTGTTAACAGCAGTCCATTAAAAACACCTGGTTGGCAACCCTATTTCGCCTGAGGTAAATTGGCTGTCCTCGTTTTTTGATTAATAAAACCAAAACGCTGTTAACGGCAGTCCATTAAAAACACCTGGTTGGCAACCCTATTTCGCTTGAGGTACTCTGGCTGTCCTCCTTTTTTGGTTAATAAAACTAAAACGCTGTTAACAGCAGCCCATTAAAAACACCTGGTTGGCAACCCTATTTCGCTTGAGGTAAATTGGCTATGCGGCATAAACGCGTTTAATTAAATAACGTTGTAACGCTCGTTATCCCTGTGGGGATTAACAGAGATTTAATAAATGCAAAAATATTTGAACGTTCACTGTAATCAGCCTGTAATTATAATGAAGCATCGTTATCCACAAGACCACTGCTGGTAGAGTATCTTCACTCGTGCGTGTAGTTATTAACTGGTCATATATTTTGTTGCTTGTGTAGTTTGTAGGGGTCCGGCGTCGGACTTAAACTTCATGAGGTCCAGGATCCGAACCCCGGGTCGGGCAAAAAAAATTAATAAAAATAGTGTGTTTTTAATTCTTTTATTAAATTATCGTTGCCCGGGATTGAATGTGTGCCACTTGCTTGCCACCTATCACATTGATGCACTTCTGCGGTTAGTCGTGGGTGCCCTAGTTGTGCCTTTGCCTACGCTACGCTACCGCCGTCAAGATAGAAAAAATATTATTATAAACTATAAGCCAAAGCCCGACGCTTTGGTGAAAATAATATAGAACCACCTCTGGATCATAGTGCTTAAATTTACAAAAACAAACATCAAAATCGTTCGTTATTGGGGAATAACCGCGTAAAAAACATTAAAAAGTTTTTATAGCTTTTTTAACCCTATTTTGAAAGTCATTTAAAAAAGAGTTTTTTTAATAATTAACAGATAGTCTTATAGAAAGGTAAGGATGGTGATTCTTATCGTAATTTAAACTGCTCCCAGTGCAGAATAAGTGCTTTCCTCGTAAATATTTCACCGTTCCGCTACTTCACAATACCGTACCCTGAAAGGCCAAACGATAGCTAATTTCTCACTTTATCGGATGTCCAAGGCAGCTTCATTAACATAATTTTAACTTTGTAAAACTATGCTACGAAGTGAATTTTAGTTGCACTTCAAAAAACCTTCTTTATTTTTTATCATCAGTGCTTGTTGAGACTTGTAAATATTCATAATTTTTTTTAATTAAATCACTTGTACCGTTTTACGTATAAATTTAATCAGTACCTGGATGCCCGAGCTTTGCTCGGTATTCTTTTAGCAAACATTCATTGATTTCGTGTCACTTAACAACGCCATCTGCTGGAACAACTTTATTGCTCACAAAAAATAGTATTATTACTCGCCAATAGATGTCAGTTTAAACACAAATAAAATTTTACGTTTAAACACGAATAAAATTACATTTTCTAAAAGTGATTCCTAGCTAGATCGATTTATCGGCCCCGAAACATCTAAATTAACATACTAAAATCCACGAAAATCGTTGGAACCGATTCCGAGATTCCGTTTATATATTCATGTATACAAAAATTTCTCATTTAAAAGCATAATATTTATCCTGAGATTGGCAAAGCACTATTACCACCTTTGGTGTCTCTAGGCTCTAATTTCTTACTATCAGGAAATCTGATTGTGTGTTTGCCTTCCAATATCATAAAAATGTAGTTGTGACTGAATAAAATAATATCAGTTATACTTAATATCGTGTACATTTTTTTTCTATCATGACGGCATGCAAAAGGAGCTTAGCGTAAGCAAAGACACAACTTGGGCACTCACGCCTAGCTGGAGACACTAAGTACAACAATTTGATAGAGGTGGCACTTGCTTGCCACGCTATTTTTATAAAAAAAACAAATACACATTTTCTCTTTTTTTTTGCCCGACCCGGGGTTTGAACACGGGACCTCAAGAAGTCAAGTCCGACGCCAGACCCCTAGACTATAGGACAAAGGCGATAGAATATAGGAACGGCATTTCACTGAATAAAATGCTACCAAACTTGGGTACACGGAGTTCATTAGTGATTAAAAATTTACATCCATGTTTCCTCTTGATACCACGAAAAACTCATAGCAGCCTGTTAAAAGTATACGAGTCGGTTGTAAATACAGATAATCAACTTTTAAAACCAACCATAAAGTTGCGGTAGTTAAGAACTTGTGGATGTGCTTTTTGTTATTTTATAAATTATATTTTAGAAAGTTTTCATTACAGCAGTATACAAGTTTTGGTATTTTAAGTTATGTTATGATTTTACTGCTGTTCTTTAAATTAAACTTAATAAAAAGATATCGGTGGTAATTCTGATGTTCATAAAGTAAACTCAGTTTAGATGCTACAAATCTTTGCAATCAAAAGAAAAACAAAAGACGTGGAACATTTAAGGTATGTCAGATTAGTCAGAACATAACCTATGTCGTTTTTAATCAACCTTTTACGAGAATTTTTCTAGGAGTTTTGGCGCCATAGTAAAAGAAGATGGTCATATATTTTTCGTAATTATTGAAATTGGTGTTAATTATGGGTAAAATTAGTTAATTTAGGTGGGAACTAGTTTATTTTGTTCAGATAAAGTGCACAAGTGAAATAATAATGAAAAAATAGTGTATCGTGTATTTCCTCACTGCTGCCAAATGTCACTAGCCATTGACTGAAATACAGACTTAATTCTCGAATCTGGCATTGGCTAAATAAGTCGTGAAAAATGATTAAAAGCCATATTTATGAAAGAAGAAGAAGAAGAAGAGAATTTTTCTGTACGATATTTTCACCCATACAAATTTACTCAACCTTTATATGGAAAAAATCCATTTGTACTTGTGAGCTCAATAGATTTGTATGGCTACCCTGCGTTCGAGTTTTTTTCGAAACAGAAGTTTTGTGAAAAAATTCCGAGCGAACATGGCGGGTCTTTAAAGTCAAGTACAAACAAATCTGACCGCACTAAATGTGTTTTGTCTCTTTCTATTACTATCATCGAATAAAGATAGAGATAACTTAAAATTACTATAGTGAGTGTATTTTTATTTATATATTTTTCCCGTGTTGGTCCGGGCTTCTTTGTAGAATAGACCATCTGCCTTCTTACCAGGTAGCACGTAAAAGGCGAGCATAGGCTCACCGTCACTAACACCGTGACATCTTACTAGGTGTTATAGTTTCGCAGCGACTCGCCCGGATTGGTACCACCGCCTTACCTATTCCTGCCACCATAACGTCAATGCTTGCTGTTGACGTGTTCCGGTTGGAGAGTAAGGTAGCCGGTAAACTGACTTTTGCCCGAGGCCTGACATTCCGGCGTCAGGTTGGCAACGCACCATTACCACCTTTGATGTCTCTAGGCAGCGTGAATTTCTAACCATCTGGAAAATTCTTCTACTTGTTTGTCTTCCAATATCATAAAAAAACAAATCAAAGGGTTTTTCCAAACCTACATGAAGTCATAACGTTGTGGCGGCAGGAGTGTGTAAGGCGGTGATACCAATCCGGGTAAGTCGCTGCGAAACTCTACCACCTAGTCAGATGTGACGGTGTTAGTGACTGTTAGCCTATGCTCGCCTTTTATGAGCTACTTAGCAGGAAGGCAGATGGTCTATTCTGCAACGGAGCCCGGACCAACACGGGGAATTTTTTCCCCTATTAAAATATCAGTGACAATATACGACCTAAAAAGCGGTATCATATTCTTAAAATTTTGGTTTCTGGTCTAGTTCAAACCCAATTTATGAAAAAAATTACGGTTAAAGAAAATTACGAAATGTTCAGAGAAAAGATAGGTAGGGAGTGTCCTCGTGCTTAGATTTGCTCGTCTTAGTAGAGGCACTCCCGTGCCTCTAGACACAAAGAAGAATCGCGTGAAAATGTACCACTTCCTTTGCTTGACGATACATTGTGCAAAAAATGTCTAATGTTCTAAATAAGTAGAAAAATTAAGGTTTACTTATTTATTTTATTTTTGTTTTATTTTAACAATGAAGGAAAACTTACAGCTAATAAAGTTAATAACATGTATAATAACGAAAATAAGGCCAATTACAAGTTTTCACCTACAGATAAGAAGTACAGGTAAGTTTATTCGCACAAGATAGCAAAAAATAATCCTTGTTCTAGTAGCAAAGGTATCTTCACTGCCGTATCCCCAAAGAAACAACCAGGGCTATCTGAGCCCTTACCATGAGTTTACGGCTTGTCAACTTTACTATACTCGCTACCGTCTCTGTCAATTATTTGTATGAAAACTTCAAACAACGCCTCTGGTGGTGACTAAGAGAAACATATTTTTAGACCAAAAGTGTCATAGATTTCGACATGTAACTTACCGAACGTAATCTATACTAACTCATGGTAAAGGCTCTGAAGACGTTAAGTACCACAACCTGATAAATGGCAAAGTTAAGTCCAACGCCTGACCGCTAGACCACAGAAGTAATAAATAATAATTAAAAAAATCTATAGAAAAACACGGAAATTTACGAAAATCCATACTTAAATCAAAATAAGAAAACTGATTTGTAAAGTAATTTTCTTATGCGGGAAGTTAAAAATAATCATTTTATTTTGATTTCAATTAATATCAAAACCCAACATTACAATTAATTGAATTCAGGAACCAATAAAACATATTCCGATTTGATTACTTTTAGTTGACTTTAGCCTGATATTGATTTAATTCAAAATTGTTAAAAATAATATTTGCACAATCCAGTTTCCATTTCAATAAGTTTCAATAATTGTGTTTGTTTGAATTGAATGTGAAAATAGATTTATAAACTTTACAAATACAACCAATATAATATTTGTTTTGAAAAGAGATATTATCTTTTTGCTTTTACCCGCCTTTTCGCTTGTATTTAATTCATTTGTCATTAAAAAAGGTATTCTATAAGTTACTTTCAACAACTCCAAAAATATGTGTTAAAATTTTTATTGACAATTGGTTTAGTAGTTTTCGAGTTGAAGTGTATAAACAAACTTATATTTTCATTTACAATGTTAGCAGAGAAATCTATGATTATAATGAAACTGAAGAGTGAATTCTGTATATTGATTTCGAGATATTGATAATCGCCTTTGTAGTCTATCGGTCCGATGTCGGACTTGACTCCTGGAGGTTCTACGTTCAATCCCCAGTCGAGCAACGAAAAATTTCGAAATCTTTATTTTTAATTTTCTATTAAAAATAACGTTTAATGGGATTTGACTGCCCGGTGTGCAATAGGCTTACCACCTATCACATTGTGGGACTTAGTGTGCTCGGCTCGTCGTGGGTGCATTGGCTGTGCCTCTGCCTACCTCTTCTGAGGTACGGGCATGAAGACACGCTACTTTTCTTTTAAGATATTTTAAAACAAATAGATGCAAGTGTCTAAAAAAAGCAGCAGAACACATTTTCAACAATCTAAGTGTTTTTTTCTGTCTGTATTATTATTGCGATCGATCTGAACCGAGTGTAAAAAATTATAATGTTAGTCTATCTGTATGTATCATAACCGCGATTCATGTTTAATCTTCTAAGCCGATCGTAAAGATATTCGACTTATATATCATTTATTTTCATAGGAAAGTAACAGAAACTTTTTATCGCGATCACTAAAGGAGTGGTAGAAGTTCAAATGCAAATTGGCCTATAATTCATAAAACACGTAGACTGATTTTATGTGTTAGTTTTGTAGTTTGTAGTATGTGCTTTGCTTTCCAAATCATAAGTATTATAGTTTAATAATGCAGAAATAAATACTCAGTATAAAGTGACCAAATAACTCGATGTGGATTTTCCAATTTTTTATTGAAAAAAAAAAACAATAGGTGCCCGATTAGCGATATACTCGCCACCTAACACATTATGGGACTTAGTGTCTTCTGCTAGTCGTGGGTGGGTGTTATGTCTCTGACCTCGTCTTCGGGGCTATAGGGGTCAAGATTAAATTAATTTGCCTACCCTTTGAAGGTTATAGGCGTAAAGATACAATAATTTTAGAGCAGTAAAACTGCAAATAACCGACTATTATCTCGTTATGTATGTGTACGTATACAAAAAAAATTGTTTCACTCAATTTCACTGAAATCCCATTATCAGATCCAGACTTGATGATAAGAGTACCGAAGTATATTCTTTTAAGTACAACAACATTAAATACAAGAAGAGAGATCGATTGAAGTAAAAAATATAATATGGCGTCGAACAATAATCTCCTCCTTTTTTTCAAAGGGTTAAAAAGTAAAGAACCGGTTGTTCACCTAATATGAATAAAAATAATAGCCGACGCGGTGAATTTCTTTGCGCCATTGCGCGTTAATAAAATCTTCAGTGAACGAATTAACTAAGTTTTGTTTCCTATTTTTCTAAATCAAAGATTAATAAAAACTGATGAACCTTTTTTTTAATAGTAGTATTGTTTAAATTTATAATAAAGTCAAATATCCAGCTTAATACATAAATTGAGTCGCCTAGACCTTTTTTTAAACATCTCTAACGTACAGTATTTACCTTTTTACAGTTTTATTACCTTCATGTGTAGATAGATATATAAACATGTCAACGTTCTTTTCTCTTTTTGTTTCAAGAGGTAATAGTTTGTTTTCAATATTTTTGTACGCCGCAAAAAGGACCGTTATAATATGCTTGACGCTCTGACGAGCCGAAGACACTTAATCCCACAATGTGATAGGTAGGTAGGTAGTTAAGCAAACCTATCGCCAACTGGTACTCATACAATCTGGGCAATTATGTTTTCACATAAAAACTAGGAGCCAATCCCATCTTCGCACAAGTGGAGGACAAAGGTCTATGTTTAGACATATAAACCTTTCTTTTATTTATTTTTTATTAAAAAAAATGCAACAAAATCCGTTTTATTTCCTGACCTGGAAATTGAACCCCGGACCTCAATAATTTGAATCCAACACCTGACCGCACACCGATCACAAAGAATTTGTTCATACTGAATGCCCAATTCTTTTATGAAACGATTTTAAATGGTAGTGTAAATAAATGCGCAATTTATCCTTCCCAGAGTATTTATACAAACTTTCTTTAACTTACTTAAACTTAGTGAACCGGTGGAATAAGATTTCGCTTTACCAAGTTAAACAGTCCATTGGATCCGAGAATTTGTTTGTATCTTTTCCCTTGGCGAATCCTTCTCGAAAAGTTTGAAAAAACCGAGATAGGTTTATATCTGATGATAAATTTCAAGGACTTTGCCAACTCGCAAATCTTATGTATGTAAAATGGCAGTGGTCTTTCATATTTCATGTTTATTTCTACACGTTGGCAAAGAATAAGTTACTTACAGAAGACGCACTGCTGTACAAAATGCAAGCAAACTCAAACCTTGAGATGTTGTTTTTGTGATATGGGAAGGCAAAAAACAGACAGATTTCCTGATGGTAAGAAATTCACGCCGCCTTGAGACACAAGAGGCGGTATATTCTTACGTGATGCCAAAACTTTGGCCCCTTTTTACGAAAATTGTGCAGACGCAGGAGCATAAAATTTAGCACACTTATAGCTTATGTGTAGGAGAAGTGCAGAACGTTAATGTTTTTCAAATATAATGCTTATAAAGTATATTAAATCAATAAATAAAACATTGCCCACACTATCATACATTTGTCACACACAAACAAATATTTTGATGATAACGATAAAAGATCACAGATGGCGCACCATACAGTTTGGGAACAAAGAAGATGGTCTTGAGAAATGAAGATGGGGTTCTTATCAACAAGATATTAAAATTTATTATGATCGAATTTCGACCAACGGGCAACCGTTTCTATAAAAATGTTTGGAAAAAATATAAAACGACGATAATAAAGAACTCAGCTAAAAATACTTAAAATACTAATTTAAAACCATATTCGTCAAAGCTAAAGAAAAGGCGAATGACATGCTTTTTACTTTCAGTAAAACGTCTAGATATTTCACTAAGTAATATGCTGAAATATGAACGTTGTACGTGAAGTTTACGGTCTCATGAGACACTTAACTAGTCTTATTTTCGTAAACGTTTTCGTACACCGTCTCTAATTAGTTTTAATTAACTAGTTAACGTTAAGTAAATCGTATAAGTTTCGTAATTAGCAAAAAATAAATAAGATCTCCGTATTTTAATCAAGTTTAAAAACTGTTTTTAGTTTGATTTAGAAAGTCGTAACAAGCGTACATTCCTTCTATGTCCCCTGTGTTGGTCCGAGCTTCTTTGCAGAATAGACCATCTGCCTTCCTGCCAGGCAGTTCGTCAAATTTGTCACCTGACGAGGTGGTAGAGCTTCGCAGCGACTCGCCCGTATTGGTGCCACCGCCTTATCTATTCCTGCCACCATAACGTCAGCGCTTGCTGTTGAAGTGTTCTGATTTGGAGGAAAAGGTAGCCGGTAAACTAACTTTTGTTAGTGGTCTATCATTCGCCCCTGTGGTTGACAACGCACCATTACCACTTTTGGTGTCTCTAGGCGGCCTGAATTTCTAACTCTCACGAAATCCGCATGCTTGTTTGCTTTCCATTATCATGAAAAAAAGTAATGAACCCACTAGTAATAAAAATGTATGCATTATTAAGACGTGTAACTTAATTTCTTACTATCAAGAAATGCATCTGATATCATAAATGCTTGTTTGCTTTCTAATATCATAAAAAAATTATACATTCCTTCCGATGGTAAAAGACGATCTAATAGACAATACAGATGTTAGAGGTACGGTATTACATTTTTGCCACTGTTTGACAAATTTGCCAGCTACCTCATCCTCTGGATACTATCATTGTGACGGCAGGGGTTAAGGGAGGTGGATCCCTACCCGAGTAAGTTGCTGCACCGGGATATGACACCAGTAGTCTAGTAGGTGATGATTTTTTAAACCTATGCTTGCCTCCTCATCCTCGTAGAGAGGCATATGGTCTATGCTACAAAGAGAACTAGAACAAATCGGGAAAATTGTTAAAACTTTCTTTAGTATTCTAACCGACGTCAAAGAGAGAAGGTTCTTAATTCGACTGTATGTTTTTTTGCATGACTATTTTGATATTATCGAATCGATTTTTATGGTTCTTTTTTAGAGGGCAGTTTATGGTTATACTGTTAAAATAGACAAAAATCTAAACATTATGATGCTTAACTCAAAAACCATCTATTATAAATAATAGATCTTTTAAGATTAGGGATTAAGGTTTTTAGATTAAGGATCTATTATAATTAATAGGTCAGGGTTCTTAAGTTCACACAGTGAATTGAATCAGTTTTATATTTTTTAATTAGGTAATTAGATTAAATGCATTAGATTAAATGCAATTACAATTAAATCCCACTATAAATTTGCATGTCATATTATGACAAAAAGCGTAGGACCATGAAAATTTGTAACACCTTTTTTGGCAAATAAACAAATATTGATAATATATGAATATTATATTATCGCCTCTGTGGTCTAGCGGTTCAGTTGTTGGACTTGTCTGCATGAGGTCCCGGGTTCGAAACCGGCAACAAAAAGAAAATTTGGGTTTTCCAATTTTCCAATAAAAAAAAATGTTGCTCGGGATAGGACATGTGCCCAATTGGCGATAGGCTTGCCACCTATCACATTGTGGGACTTAGTATCTTCGGCTAGTCGTGGGCGCCCTGGTTGTGCCTCTGCCTACCTCTTCGGGGATATGCGCGTGAAGATACTTGTTTATTAAATATGAATATGAGCTATATTACTCGAGTGAAGTCATAAAATAAACAAGTATCTACGTTATTAACTAGAAATTTCTCATATTTTGATATCCTCGGTTTTCTGTAGAGCAGTATAACTATTAGCTTACATGTTCCGAGCTCAGGTGAATGTGAGCAGTCATTTCTCGGAGTGCAGCTAGTTTGGTTGAGTGCATATCTAGAACTTTGGTGGTTGGGTTTGAACTTTCGATTGTATGAAGCTTGATTATTTCATTTTGATATTAAGGTTTACATTCAGCTGTGGAAATAAATATTTTTTTCAATTAATAAAACTTTTTTAAAAAGTATTTTCACGCCAGTATCCTCGATACAGACAGAGGTATAACCAGGGCAACTGATTGGTCGAAGTCACTTGCCTTGCGTTAAATTTCTACAATTTTTAGAGAAAGAAAAAAAAAACGCGTTAACGGTAAAGAAAGATATCAAATATATGGTAAAGAAAGAAATTGAAATTTTCGCCACAGGACTTGAATCCTCTGTAACTCAAATGGTGAGAGCATTTGTGGGATTTAGCCGAAAGGGTAAGGGTTCAAATCCAGTCTGTAGTGATTTTTTTTCTTTCTTTAAACATTGTAGAAACTTAGTTCCACAATGTGATTTAAAATATACATATTTGGATATTCAATAAAAATAAAACAATTACTAAAACCAAAGACAATGTATATAAAATCTCTGCTAAAACTAACATACACACACACACTTACACGCATATACACACACACCAACACGCATGCACACACAAAAACTTATAGCACCTTTCTTTCCGTAGGAGGTCTAAAATATATATCGATAAACTTTGTACTTTGGAGCTTCGTACTACACGCATATGAAAGCATTTAGGATACATATTTTTTTTTATGTTATAGGAAGGTAAACAAGCAGACGGATTTCCTGATGGTAAGAAATCCTCGCCGCCTAGAGACACCAAAGATGGCAATGGTG